>BMAO01004161.1:0-291270 GCA_019973975.1 Trichonephila clavata
ATGATCTTTTCTAAGTAGATCACTCAATGGTTTGGCGATACCGGCATATCCTGGGATGAATTTCCGGAAGTAACTAGTTAAAACCCAAAAACCTTTGTACTTGTTTAACTGTCTTAGGAGTAGGGTAATTCTTAACTGCTTGAGTCTTCGAATCTGAAGGTCGTATGGTTCCTTCCTTCACAACGTACCCAAGAAACTCAACTTCTTTTTTCAGGAACTGACACTTTTTAAACTTGAATTCAAGTCCATATTTCACTGCCAAATCAAATACTTTCTTTAGCTTTCTAAGACCATCTGCTTCATCCAAAGAAGGTATTATTAGGTCATCCATATAAGTTATTACTGTACCTTCACTTATTAGTTGTCTATAAATGCTATTTACATATCTCTGGAAAACTCCTGGGCTTGTACTTAGGCCAAACGGGACTTTATTAAATTCGTACTGCCCATCAGGTACAATGAAAGATGTATATTTTTTGCTGTCTTCGTCAACATTTACGTGGAAAAAGCCATTCTTCAGATCAAGGGTTGTGAATACTCGAGCCTCTTGAAGTCTATCTAGTACATCCTCGATTAAAGGAAGTGGAAATCTGTCCTTTACCAGCTTCCGGTTCAACTGTCGATAGTCCACACAGAGTCTTGTTGAGTGGTCTTTCTTCTTTACTAAAACTATCGGACTAGCATAATCCGACGAACTAGGGCGAATGATTCCATCTCTGATCCATTCGTCGATTTGTTTATTGACCTCTTGTCGTTCTGGAAACGAGAGTCTTCTAGCTCTTTGATAAACTGGTATTTCGTCTTCAAGGATGATCTTCATTGATACATCCGTAGATTCCGTCTTCTTTGGTTGATACGAAGACACCATGTCTTCAACGCGACAGGCAATTTCAGCATTCTGAATGTGTCGCAGGTCTAACTCGTCTTGCTCTTCTTTCTTCGAAATGTTGAAAATCCAATCTGGAGATTCTGGTTTCACCTTTTCTTCATGAAAAGGACAGGGAGCATGGGCGAGGAATGCTGACCCAATGATTGCCTCAAACTTAAGAGCTGCGCTGGGGACAACTTGAAAGTCTAGACGGCAAACGTGTCCGTCTATCTCCGCAACATGTCTGAAGGATCCAAGTGTTTTAACTTGTCCCTGACCAAGTCCGGTCAGGACCGTTGATTCTCTCCAAAGTTTAGTTTTGGGATTCATCCTCTTGTAGACGTCAAAACGTATGAGGTTGCGTACACTGCCTGTATCCAATAAGGCTGTGACGACAAAGTCTTCTATCTTAACCTGTCTTGTAAACTTCTGCAAATCTACATCTGAATATTCTATTGCTTCTTCTGGTACTTCATTGACGATGTGAACAGGATGCGTTTCAGAGTGCGTGTTGATCTCATTCCCTTGACTTCTTCTTAATTCGTGACATGCATTTCTTAGGTGGTCAGGAGAATCGCACTCATAGCAACGAAAATTCTTCTGTCCAGAAGTCTTGCTTTGGGCTGGCATGGAACCTCTGCCTCCCGGTTCAGTCTTTGTTTGACGTTTATCGTAGAATCTCGTGTGATTCTCTGTAGATCTACCATGGTTGTCATTATATTTTCCACGGTTGTCTCTAAACCTTGCATGGTTGTCGCTAAGTTTTCTGCGATTATCTTGGAACCTTGATTTGTCGTTATGACTGGGACGACTCTCATTCTGTTTCCTACCGTGGTGGTTATTTCTTAAGCTATCTTTTAAGCTTTCAAATTCGTCGAATTTATTGGCGAGTTCTTCAGGCTGTTTCAATTCGAGCCACTCTCCAAAAAAATGATCTTTAATATCCTCAGGAGCTTTTGCCTTTATTCGCTCAGCAATAAGTAGGTTTACTAAGCCTTCAAAAGTGGTTATCTCTAGAGTAGAAATCCATTCCCTAAAGTAGCAACTTAATTCGTGGGCGAAACTACGCCAAGTCTTTTCAGGGTCCTTTTGATGTCTGTAAAATAGAGTTTTAAGTTTTTCTGCAGACAACTTGTACTTTTTCAAAACCAGCTCCTTAACATAGTCGTAGTTATTCGCGTTTTCAGCTGTCTCCCTCGCCAACATGTTAGAGATCTCCGGAGGCATCACATGGAGTAGGTAAACTACCCATTCTTCTCTTGGGACTCTGGCCATCTCAGCTCGCCTCTCAAAGTTGACGAGAAAAAGACTCATCTCATCTTTCTTCTCATCAAACTTAGGCGTGATTTGTGCCAAAGGGCCAATTATTTGTGCCAATCTTATGATGAACCTCCTCAGTTCTTCCAGGGGGCGTCGTGGCTGCTGGGGCTGCCTGCAATTCTAAACGTCGGATCTCTAAACGTTGTAATTCAATTTGCCGCTGCTCAGCCTCAGCTTCACGTTCAAGTCGTCGCTGCTCAGCTTCACGTTCAAGTCGTTGCTGCTCAGCTTCACGTCGTTGCTGTTCAGCTTCACGTTCAAGTCGTTGCTGCTCAGCTTCACGTTCAAGTCGTTGCCGCTCAGCTTCATGTTCAAGTTGCTGACGCTCAGCTTCTGCTTCTTCAAGTCTTTCTCCGATTATTCTATCCAACATAATTCGGACTGCCTCTTCGTTAAAATTCTTACTTTCAAGAATTATGTGCTTAATGTCGGGAACTCTGCTGTTCGGTGGAACATTTTCACCGAGTTCTTCACAGATGTTCACCAGATCCGCCTTTTTACCTTTCACTAAAAATGCCATTACGAAAGAGTTCGGTACTTAATGAGGCACTAGTAATAATTAGCTTCTAAAAAATTATCAATACTGACTTTTATAATTGGAAAAAAAACAAAGAAATCCAATACTAACATTCAAAGACACTACCTTTATATTGAAAAATAATATCTACCATAACAAACAAGAACTATGCACTGTTATGCACACCACTGGTGTTTATAATCTTTTTAATTACACCCTAACAACTTTTAAGATTTAAAAAAAAACAAGGTTAAATTTAGACTGCGCGTTAGGCAATGACTTCATGCACAAGTCAGTGAATTTTATCCTTTCAAACACAATTAGAATTTAATTGGCTCATACCTCGTTAAAGAGATATTAATCACAAATATGTTATACGTAATATGATTATCTTCACTTTTCAACAATATGCACGTGCAATGTAGTACCAACACAATAGTCACAATGCTTACCTAGTACTGCACTATCAAACAGTGTGGATCACAAGATTTACTCAACTCTGGTACTATACCAACAGCTAACACTTACTATAAAGATTTTTCATTCTTATTTGACAAAATAAATCATAACTTATTCATAAACACTGGTTTTAAATCACAACTGTGGACCTAGTTTCGGTTTTAAAAAAAGAAAATCTACTTTCGTTTTCAAAAGAAATAAAATCTACTTTCGTTTTTTAAAAGAAAGAAAATGTACTTTTTCTGTTATCAAATAACCTGAAATTAGCATTCTAAGCATTTCTTAACACACACAATGATTAAGAATAACTGAACTCACTTGAAAAGGAATTAAATCCTATTAGCACAAAACATTACACAGTACTGTAATACTTTCAAAAAAAACCAAAAATATCAATAAAATTACTAAATCTATACTAAAATTGATCAAATTCAACCGAAACTTGCATGAAAAGAATTATATCATATTATCACAAAATATATAACACTGCAATGTAATACTTTCAAAAACATCAATACTATTACCAAATCTATTCTAAAATTGATCAAATAAAAATATCAATAATCGAAACAACAATACTGATCAAGTTAACGATTTGAAATTATTCACTTTTCACAGCTAAAAAAGCATAGCACCATAAATCAAAATTTGGTGAAAATCAAACAGTACTTATCTTGACTCTTCAGGTAGTCCACTCTTGAAATATACACCGGAGACTGGTGAAAACGAAACACGAGATTGTCACTGACGAAACACAAGACTGTCACTGACGCAATACAGCAAGATCACTGAACTTTTTGAGTCCACTAGGCAGGACTATAGATGAACACACACAAAAGCGAAACGGTGCCGGACAAAAAACCAGACGAGGAAACTGCAGGGCCGGAGCGAGAATGAAGCCCTAAACGAAACTGGAATCCGGAACACTGGAACCCGAACGAAACTGGAAACCGCAACACTGGAGCCCGGAACAATACTGGAATCCGCAAAACTGGAGCCCGGAACAAAATCGTAACGGCTTCCTAAAAGCCGAGAGACAGTTGGCTGTTTTTTTCTCACGCAAGCATATCAGAGCCGACAAACTAATCTGCGGGGATTTCCCTAAAATTCAATCCCGGCTACGAACCCCCAATCTCTGAGAGTTCATGAGAAATAACTTCTCAAAAATGTTTAACAAAAACATTTTATTTGGTTTTAACATCTAGGGGACAATTTACATTCATTTAAAGAGCTAAACAACACAGCCGTCGGCTACATGCCGTGAGCCAGAACACAGACTGACTAAACTATTTCATTTCGAAATCATGCAATTGCATAAAAAAAAAGACAGCCAATCAGCGGCTCGCACTACAGGCGCTTCGAACGGATATGAAAAAATAAATAATCCTTGAATAAAAAGAAAAGTTTGAGTGTCAATCATTTCGGCCGGCGGGAAAGAAGAAAAAGAGTGATACTTCCTTTCCCTCTTCAAATCCCACATATATATGCACGCACACACACAAAATCCTCAACCTTTGGATGGAGAGGCACGAATATGGAATTTTTTTGTAAGCATGAGTGAAATTATCTTAAGATTTATGTAACATTCTTCATATAATGCAGAGGGTACTTATATACAAGTAATTTTAGCGCGTTTTTCACATGTTGTATTTTACAATAATGCAACTAATGAACTTTTTACTAACAAAGTAGTACTGTACTTAAATAAAACAAAAATAAAAATGATTAAATTTAAATATGATCCGGCTCATCTAGGGCACAAATGCGACCCAATGCCGAAAACCCGAGTTCAATTGGTTGCTTATTGGCTGAGAAAAAGGTATGACAAAATATGAAACGAAGACGATGACGAAATTTGCGTCCTAATAGCGATTTTGTTCCACTATGTGAAAAACGCGCTTAAAAGCTAGCGTTTAGGGGCTTTTGTGTTCCACAGTTATTAAATAAACAGAGTGAAAATAAAATATAATTCTTCCATTTCAGCCTTTTATTAAGTATTTTTCTTAGTTATATGCAATGAAAAATTTGCCATTTTTTGGAGTATTTTGGACAAAGAAATTAATCCCTTAAGGGGTTAACAAACACTTAGTCGGCCCTCTATACATTGAACCTTTTGTGATATCAGGACTCAAACTCAGTTCTCGAGAGAGGCAATTATGATAAACTTGGTTATCATGTTCACAATTTTATTGAGTAGAAAAATACACGTACACGTTTATAAATAGATATATATATATATACATATCAGTCCTTTTATTCAATATCCTTAGGATAAGGAACCCTTATAGTATTAGTGAATGTGATAAGACTTAATTGAAAATTTATAAATTAGTTTTAAAAGATAATATTGATAAAAAATTTACTTCGAATATGCATAGAAAAAATTACGTTCTTTGTCCTTATCTAGAAATCTGCTCATCATTTTAACGTCCTTCATAAAACTTAATTTAATAATTCAGGGCTAAATATTTAAGAAAAGTTAATGAGATAAAATTATTTCAAGGAAATTATTTTATATTTTTACTGATATCTTTACTTTGATAGGAATATTTTTTTAAGATAGACTAAAAATATTACATTTTTTTCTTTTACTTGATAAAAGTCTTTATATAGCGAGTAAAATTGCTTTTTTAAATGATACCTCGTCAAAAACTATCCATTACTTGGTATTTAATTATAACAATAGCTAATAAAACTTAAACAAAAAACAATGGAGTTGATTAAAATAGTTATCATTTAATAAAGCCTAATAATGTTTCAAAAAGGGTTCTTGTTAAAAATATTAAAACTACTTAAGCTATTACATATAAAAAATAGAAAATACCTCGAAGAAGTTTAGATATTTAATTTTAAGTAATGTGGGATGTGTAAAATTAAATGAAATTTTGGAAATGCCTTGTATTCTTAATCGATTATTCTAAGATGAAAAATTTTAATTATGCCCTTTTATAATTACTTCTCTTTTTAATCAATAAAGTTTTACCTTTATTTTTATTTCAGTATTTTCTCAGAGAATCATATTTATATACATACTAACAACAAAATGATTTAGAAAATTTCTGGAAAAGAAATAATTAGAATAGTGCCGAAGAATTTTAATTTTAAAAGTGTAATATTGCAAGATTATACTAAATTTTGATCTTTTAATAATCCTTTTAAAATGGGGTCTCCCCCCCCCTCTTTCTTCTTTTATTTAACTTAGATTTTAAAAACTTTTGAATCTGAAGACTTAAATTGGTTTTAATAACTCATAATTTACACTAATTTTGGTGGAGTGATATTTCATTATTTTAAATTACCATAGCTTTTTATGAAGAAAAAAAATAATAAAATTAATATTTTGTTCTGATAGAGTAGGCTAAAAATAAATTTTTAATAAACTTTGCTAATATAAATTGCTACTATAATATTTTTTATAAACTTGCTTTGTATTTTCTAATATTTTAATAACACAATATTAGTTTCTTGTTTCATACATAGGTTAGTCAAAAAATTAGTTGCAGTTCTAATTCTGTGAGACTATTTTGATAAAAATTGATGGCAATATTCCAGACATTTATTGTATCATGTGACGTAGCGCGTTTATATGGTAGTTTAATTTTGCTCATAATTAGTCATTAACGTACTGCCATTGCTGCAAATTCCGTCTAAATTGGAAATGCGTACAATGATTCATTTGTGTGTGTGAGGGCAAAAATGTATAACCTTCTTTGGCATCTATGAGAAGTTGATCTACATGTAGGATGGAAATACAATGTCAGGTCAAGCAATCCCGAAATAGTACAACATGTTTGAGAACAACCAAACAGAAAACAAATGTGAGAAATGTTGGATCACACTCCTTGTAGCCCAGGCCTGTCACCATGTGTTTATCATGTTTTATGGCTAAAAAAGAACGACAATACCATTTGATAGACTAAACCAAAGTCTTAATTCAAGATCGGTTGTCGGATATTGGATGGGAATTCTTTGCAAGAAGCATTGAAAATAGTGTGCCAAGTAACGGAAGAAATTACTTTGAAAACCCAATTTTTATTGCATTATAGGATACTAACTGGGGCGTTTTGAGGCATGGTTTAACTTGGCCTGAGTCTTCGGCCTCGTATATTTCTTGACTCACCTGTAGTTAAATCATGATCCGAATAATTTTAATCACCAAATAATTACCTAGCCTAGATGTCTGGTGATTTAATCACCTAGACATATTTTTCGAGAAACTAGGAATTTTGAATTTTATTCCAACCGGCAACAGTAGAAACTAGAAACAGTAGAAAAACTAAAAACAGTAGAATACGAATTTAAAATGCAATGTGGATTTTACGAATTTAAGATGTAGAAAACTAATTTTCTGATGAAACTTAATTTTATTAAATGCTGTTGTTGAAATATGCATGTAAATATAACAAATTTTATAAAAAAGGTCACAGGTTGACTTGTATTATGTTGACGCCCCATGACCTCAATCAAACTAAAGCTAAATACAAATGAAAGTAATTCGCAATTTTAACTTCTGTTTGTTTTTATAAGCAAATATTTTTCCTGGCTTTTTACATTTTTAGGCTTTTTTTATGATAAGAATTGAAAACACTCTTAGTACCTTGGTTTTTAATATGAAAATTATTTGAAAGTTTCGTATCCAGATTTTTAATAAATAAAGGATTTAAGCTTTTGAAAACTATAAAGAAAATAATTCTTTCATGAACTTTATAAAATATTATTTTTTTTGTGAGAGATGAAGTAAATATCACGTGATGTATCAGTGATTCAAATTCAGTTTAGTAAAGTTCCATGAATCTAAAAAGGATCAATATCGGTTCTTTTTAACGTTGTTTTCAATTTTTATTATTAGCTCACTCTCTCTCTGTATATATTTATTTAATATATATATCTTGTTCAAATTTTCAATCGTTAATAAAATACTTTCTATTCATCCAATGAAGTTCAAATAATTTTTTTTAAACTTGTTCTTGATAATACTTGATGTTAATAGTTTTTTTCAAATATTAATTAATTATCTAAATTAAATTAATTAAATTATTTACCAGTTTTAGACGCCAACTTAGACTTGTCTCCATTGTTGTAACAATGTAACTCTTAAAACAATGACACAAGTTGACGTAGAAAACCGGTTTGTCAGCCAGACTAGCCAAACTGGGTGTGCATTGTTACAACAATGCAGGCAAATCATGATATTTTTCAATTTCTTACTATTAGTTCACTCTCTCCCTATATATATATATAGATATCTTGTTCAAATTTTCAATCTTTAATAAAATATTTTCTATACATCCATTCAAATTAAGAATTGACTTAATTTTATATATATATATATATATATATACTTGTATATATATATATACTTATATTACTCTCTTATGAAATGCCTTTAAAGTTTTGATCCTATGAAAAAATATTTTTTTTCGAATTTTCTTACCACTGTCACTCACGTGACTTAATAAACACAGCGACATAATACCTTCTAGCATGGGCTACTAAATTCACTTTGCATATAAATTAAAACACGTGACGATAGCGATATTATAATTGATGCTTACAGTTTTTTTCCCCTTTTAAAAAAAATTCACTCTCCATATATATAATCCTTGAATAAATCGATCTGAAAGATGAAAAACGACGAGTGAAAATTAACTTACCTACACAAATGTATCCATTTTTCCATTCATTCCGCTATTTAAAAGACACCCACGATGACTAACGATATCACAAAGGACGGGATTCAAAGACAGAAAAAAAATCTATATAAAAAAAATCCGAAATGAACCCAAATCATCATAAATCATTCATCCTTTTTTCATACTTGCCTGCTCGTAGTCGACGAAGCATAAAATTCTCAGCGGGCACCCCTTTCACTGTAACCGCGGTCAACCTCAGCGGGGGTGACCATTTCGGCACATCCCCCTGCTACCCCGTTGCTTCATCAGGGGGACAAAATTGCAAGTTCGGAATAAAAGAAGCAGGGGAGAAATTGAGTTGTATATATATATGGCTTTGTTGTAAAGGGAGAAAAAATTCAACCCGTGTATTAGTTCACTTAGAAAGAAATGGTCTAAATTGTTTCTTTAATAGAGTTATTTTTCCCGTGAGTGTTATTTGTTTCTGTATTTGTTTTAAATTCTTTTTTCATATTCAGTTGATAGTTTTTTACTCTTTGTTGTTATGTATCGATACAAAGTAGCCATCTCCTGAGAATCAGTTGAAAGAGAATTTTCATTTTAATGTCTCGGAAATTCAAAAATGAATAAAGGAAAAAATAACTCAGTTGCGACTTTGTTATTAAAATGAATATCATTTGTGTAATGTGCAGCAAGTTTCTGGTACTATGCATTAGTATTTGATGATTGGAAGCTTGGGTTTAATGTCATTCATATGTAGTATACGTTTCTTAATTTAAATTTTCAGATTTTGAGTTTTTTTATACATTTTTTTTTTAAAAATTAAAATATTTTGTCAAGTGTACAAGTTAAAAAAATATATTTGAACTTGAGTGGATGAATAAAACGTATTTTATTAACGATTGAAAATTTGAACAAGATATATATATAGAGAGAGTGTGTGTGTGAACTATATAATAGTTAGAATTGAAAAAGAAGGAAATATAAATGTTGAGGAAGAAATAATGTATAATACTAGATAGATTTTAAAGCATTTTCTTTATCCAGCTTATAAGAATATTTTTTATTGTAAGAATGAAATTTTCTCGATAATTTGTGCACTAAAAACGGGACTTCTCCAAAACAATCCAATAAAATTCAATGCAAATTTATACATATATTTTATGAGCCCTTTAGGGTGTAACAAATCGCGTATTCTTAAATATTTACATTTAGTTGCATTTAAAGCAATTTTTAGCTTGAGACATAAATAAATTTTGATATAAAACCATCAAATTTAAATACTTATAAAATATTTATTTCTTGAAATATTTTTTATCCTGCGGTTTGTGACACTTCAGATGGATCAAGAAGTATATCAATGAAATTAAAATCACATTACGTCCAATTTATTTCTATTTATGGAGTTTTTCTTAACTTTGAAAAATTTCTAAAGTATCACAAAAATAACATCTTTTTCAAAACCAAAGGGTGATACATGTTATTTAATAATTATGACTCTTTAAGATTATTTATGTTCTTAAAAACAGTAAAATTCTTCAGAAAATCAATTTTTAAAAAATTGGTTTCCGTACCTAGTTGGATACATTATAGAACAAATAAAACATACCAAATTTCCTTTAAGGCTTTTGTAATGGTTCTCTAAGACATTTTAAATCATTCATAAAATTCCACATACAGTGTATGTGAATGCGTGGCAAATTTCCTGAATAAAATGTGATTAGATTTTTTTTAAAAAAAATCCAGAAAAATACATATTTCTTTCGTAAAAATGATTAAATAAAAATATAAAATTCTTTATAACATGTTATTTATTGTTTTGATTCAAAACATGAATTTATTAAAAAATCAAAAATTCAAATGCAAACTTTAAAGGAATTAATAAAATGCATGCGCATCTTTATATATATATATATATATATATATATATATATATATATATACCCGTTCTTCGCTGGGGTGAATCGAAAAATTAAACTATACAATCTGAAGGGTAAAGAAGTTTTAATGAGTTATTTTACGTGAATTGCAAATTAAACAAAAAAAAAAGTTTTTACGTATCTCAACTGAACAAAAAATCATATTTGTTAAATTTTAAGTTTGTCGGTCTAATAGCTGATAAAAAGGATTCTTTTTATTTATAACACCTCTGTTTTTATTTATAACTCCCTTGTGGGTCGTTTTTTGAAACCACGTTCCTGAGCTGGTCTGCGCTTAGCAAAAGTAACACATTGTTACAAATTTTATGTAATGAACGGTTAAAATAATGTAATTAGTCTATATCTGGATGTGTAATAGTTAATATTACTGTCTGAGTGGCCGTGGGTAGCCTAGTGGTTAGAGCATCGTTCTCCAGACCGGAAGGCCTGGGTTCGATGCCCGATGCCACCAAATATCCACCGAGTACACGTGGAGAACGTGCTCGTCAAATCAGTGTATCTGAATGGTGCATCTATCTTGCTGTCCCCTTAATTTGGCTCAGAGCTAAAACAGCAGGCGTAAAATTCTAGCCCTTAGCCGCGATGAATTTCGTGGACCTTGATCTGATGTTACTGTCGATCAGGTGGTATAAGCAACAACAACAACACTTTCTGTTGTATCTATTTTACGTTAAAATGGTAATATTCGCAAGTAGCGCCGTTCCTTACATTGTGATGGCGATTCTATGTAAACATTAAGAAATGTTGGTGATAGAACCAAGTTGTCATCGTTTTTGGTGACCACGTTGGTAATTATATATATATATTTAGCTGTAAGTTATATTGTTTATTTTAAATATTTGTTTCAGTTTTTGCTAAAAAACTGGCAACAAATGAAAGTTAATAATTTTTTTACTTTTGTGACTAAAAATTACTAGTTCTACTAATCTCATTACTTGCCCTAGAATTTAGTTCTGCCCACATATTTCTTTTTTATTTTTTACAAAGCAAAACGAGTTATATTTCATATGAAAATTTTCTTATTTTTTTAATTACTCTGCAAGCGAAATGCAATCATGTAACAATAGAAAAAAAATACTCATTTCGTTTCCTTAAATAAATTTTATATGCGTAATTTTATTAAAATTTTATGGTCAGTATTACACCAAATCTATTCAGAATTTTTAAAAAGCTCTCGGCTTTTAAAAGATATGTTATTAAATCTGAGTTTTTAGGTCGAGTTTTATGGTAGATTGTACATATTTAATCTTATGGAGAGCATTATTTAATTTCAAACAATATTTTTCATATAAACAAATATTTTTTCTTGTTTTTTCTTTATTATGTATCAAACAATTAACAGTATTTTTTTTATATTCTTCTATTTCATCAAAAGACATGTTCGTTAGAATTTTTGTACTAAACCACTCAAAGACTAATGGAATGAAATTTTAGATGTACTTTGAAATCTAAATTTTAATGATGTATTTTTATTACTTCTAACAGTGAAAAGTTCTCGGAATATTAACTCGAATTCTATTAATGGCTTAAATTCACTTTCATTTCTTTTTTCTCCTTTAATGAGGAGATTTCTGAAAAATAAAAAAAAAGAGTCATTTCAGACAGGATTAGGTGTTGCAATGAATGATGCTATGTGGGTGTTGGCTTCCGTTCGTTGAATTGTACTCTTACTTTTTCCCTTTTCTTCTCCAGTTTCAGCAACAATTAATTTCCAGGAAACTGCTCTGTCGAACGGTCATAATCTTTGTCACGACCCGTCATGCACGACTTGCAAAGGGGAAAAAATGAACATCAGATTTTGTTGTTCCTTAGTTTATTTTTTTTATTAGTGGAAAGGCTACTGTATACTACATGAGAAGCGATTAAAATAAATCCAATGGTTTACTTGAGACAAAACTGATTGGTATATTTTAGTAAAAAAATTGGAAACTTGTTTATCAAATTTAACATGTAATGATTGTGCTCTTTATAGGTAAAGATTTAAATTACGACAGTCAAATACTATTTTGGGTTTATGTTTGAAATTATGTTTCATACTAAATATATTGTTTATATTAATAGAATTATTGAATTTGAGCATGTTATTAAGTGGCCTAGTGGAGCGTTTCTCAAACTGTGGGGCGCGTCCCCCTGGGGGGTGGGATAACTCTACGAGGGTGTGCAAGCATATTAAAAAGTCAAAAACAAAAGATTATTTTAAATATTTTAATTTACTGAAAGCAAATAAACAAAATACATTCTGGCATAGTAAAAAAATAAAATACACATTCACACTGATATAATACACTTATAAATGTATAAGTATTGTACAATGTATTTTAAGATTAATTTAACAATACTAAATTAAGATTAAGTTTATAATAATTATCAGTGACCCCATGGGCTGGAAATGTATAAAATTATGTACAAAAACTAACACTTATCTTGATAATTTGTATGGTTTATAATTAATTTCTCAACTGCTGATTTAAGAGTTATGCAATTCGCTCCCGAATGCCACCGTTTACCTCGTAGGAACGCGAATGTGGTGTATAGTGGGAGAGAGAAGAAAAGGAATAAATAAGCAAGTCCTCTGAAATAAGTAAATCGTTTGCACTGTCAAGGTCCTTTTACTGCATTCCAAAGCTTTCTAAATAATTTTATGAGTAGCAGTGCACAGAAAAGATCGTACTTTGGAAGGACGTATATATACGTCCAGGGCAACAAACGCTTTGGGTGAGCGAGACGTATATATACGCCGGTGGCACTTAACAGGTTAAAGTCGTATTGTAGCTTTGGCGTCAAAGCATAGTATTATTGAATGCAATGCATTGTTACTGATGGGTTGAAGTGGGGGAGGCAATGCAAATTATGATTGAATATTGAGTCTCAAATATTGAAAGTGTGAGAAGCATTGGCCTAGTGGTTATGTTCACGAACTCTTAACCTGGGTATCGTGGGTTCGATCCCTGGTGTCACTGAAAACCCATTGCGTAGAGGGAGCCAATGCACCTTTCTCTTTTGAGACTCAATGTCCTTTCGTTGATGTAGTAGTTAGGAGAGGGGAAAGGTGCCAGCTCAGTTGTCGTTCACTTGAACATGGCTCAAAATTTCGAGGTCCGTCGTTAATAGTCCTTGTGTTTGCTTGTTAGTTCTACATTAATATAGCTTTCACTCAATATTAAAGCTGAATTTTTTTTAAAAAAAGTATTTGTATGTTTTGTAAGTGCAACTGAGAATAAAATACAGCTTTTTTATTTAGAAGATACTGATCATTACTTTATTGAACAAAATAAAAGTTGTGCTGTGAAAACAATAAGTTATCTTATAAACGTGCATAATCATTTAATGGACAAGAGATTAGCAATAAATTATATTTTAAAGGTTTTTTTTTAATGTAACTTTTCTAGTTATTATATCGGAAATAAGAGTGTAGCATTTATTTTAATTCTCATTTTCATTTATTTTATATTAAACATTATTTTTTGAAAATAAAAGCTGGAAAAGAAACATTTTGTTCATCTATATGTGACTTTGTCTAGTAAGATATTAGAAAACAAAATTAGGATTAAAACAAGGAATAATTAAAATACTTCGGTCAATAATACATACACAATCGGATCTCCATTTTACCAACCTCTATCTGACTAATTTTCCTATTTTGCGAACTTTTTTCTGGAACCAAGGATATTTTACTATTTTTTTTCCATAAATAACGAAGTGCATTTCCTATTTAACGAAATATTTCTCATCTGATTCTTTTTTTCTCCCTTAAAATATTTCTGGCTATTTCAAATAATTCTCTCTAGTAACACATTTTATGGTGATCAATGACTTTGAACTAGTTTCACCATGTGTTTAACTCACCTAGTGCAATAAAGTTGCCGTAATTTTTTAAATAAAAAATTCAAATGAAATTAATAGATTTCATCAGTAACAAATTTCAAGGTATGTGGTAATGTATGCTTAAAACTACTGCTTATAAAAATAATGTATGTTTAAAGTTCCTGAGCTTAAAATTAGAAAACATCATTAAAATTCATAAATGTTAATGCGAAATAATTTTTTAAAGTTGAAAATTCAAATGTTATTGGACAGTGTTTTCTTACCCTTGTTTTCATTGCAGATTTTCTTTTGATGGATAAGATTTATAAAATAAATAAGTGTTAATTTACAGGGGAAAAAAATGTAAATTACTTTTTTAATAGTTTATAATTTTTAAGAACTTAAAATTTACTTTGCGTGTTTTCTAAAGTGCATTACAGTATGAATCTCTATTTTACGAATTTTCTGTCCAACGAACATTTTTTCGGGAGTTAAGGGGACATGCAGCAATTTACACATTTTTTAAAAAATTTAATGATATTCATACTTTTTTATTTCCTCCTTCGCGTATGTATGATGGAAAAAAGATTTCGTGCTCAAAATTTCATAAAAATCTAACCATTAAATTTTTTAAGGGAAAGACTTCAAACTTATGAAGTAATTTTAAATGCTGTTCCCCCTTCAAAAATTAACGTACATATATGAAATATGATTTACAAGTACGTCAAACTATGTATAATAAAAGTTAGTATGGGTTTTACTATAACATGATTGGCACTCGTACAATACTTCCTTTTATGAATGCTAATTGAAAATTCCTTAAGAAATTTATAAATTCTAAATTCAATTATTTAAAAAAGTATTACTTTGATTGAAAAATGTGCATACCTACTTTTATTTCATGTACTATTAGCAGCAAGTGAAAAAAATTTCCAAGTATTAGGCACAATAGAAAAACGCCATAGCATTTTAAATGAAGACAAACTAGTTATTTTATCTTTTCGAGAAAAGTCAGTTAAAAGTTTTGATTTGCCATTGGGATGTGAATAAAAACATAACATAAAAGTTATTACAACTCTTCGTTTTTTTTTAAACGTACAGCTTTCAAAATTTGTGAGTTTGTAGAAAAGTCTATAAAAATAATTTAGGCTGAAAAAAATAGATTTGATTTTTTGACCAATTTTTGTCAATTGAATCGTATTGTATCCCATTAACGCCTTTGTTATAGATGTCCGAATGTATATGCCCCGTCACAAGACTAAGCATCCCCTAAAAAATTAACCTATTCACAAATGGACCAAGACTGCAGGACCCTTACCTACCGAAATATTTTATTTAAAATAAAAAATATATAATAATTTTAAAATTCCATACATTTTAAATAAGAACCCAGCTCGCGCGTGGCTCAGCGGTAGACGGAGCCAAGTGTCATTTTCCCCTCTTCCCATTGTCAGCAGATGACGTAATCACTCATTTCAGTTGAGTTTCTAGTTTTAGTTTTTTGTTCGCCGTAGCATACGCGTGTGTCTCGCTTGTGTCGTTGAAGAAGATATCACAAACGGAAATAAGTAAATTATTTTAATATCTATCTTGCCGGATTTCCGATTTACCGTTTCAGTAGAGCTAGACATATAAATCCGTTTAACTCGCCTTGCTGCGGGTTTTTGCAACCTAGATGATTGAAAAACGAAATATGTGCTACTGAATCGACGTCTTTAAACATTTAGTGGGAAATTATGCAAATATGGCCTTCATTCTTAGAGCAACTTTGAAATATTTTTGCAAATAATTTGGCGAGGAGCACAAACTTAAAAAACTTGTAAAGATTAACTGAAAAGCATTTGGACCTAAATGTTAAAGTATCGACACTCGCTTCAAATTATTGCATGCTTGCGAGTTATATTGTTATTATGCTAATATTTAGAGTATCCCAAAAACCTAATAAACAATCTGGATGTAATATTTAGGATATATAAGTTAGCATTAGTTATAATGTAATGTGTTTGTCGATTTTCAATGTGTGGCGATGTACTTTAAAATAGATGTTAGAATACTTTACTTACTGTCAGGAAAACAATATTTGATACATTATATATGTACAATATTTACATTATCCCAAGTTGGAACTGTAAAAATTTTACTTTTAAATTTCATTTATATCGTGTTTCTTAAATATGGTTTCTTTACACTAACTTATGTAATAATTGTTACACTCCGAATTACAACAGACGCCGTTTTAAGTTATCCTGCTACTTCAGAGAACTTTAAAAAAAAAAAATGGAACATATGGTTTTTTTTCTGTTTTTTTAGATTTGTTTAGTGCATTTTAATCTGCAAAAAGTTTATGGATAAATTTAAATTTTTCAACTCTGATGTGTTGCTATGTTATTCATTTTTGAAATGACCTTCAGGATAAGAGATATCTTAATTTTTACAAAAACTAGAGCACTTTATCTTGATTATTATATGAAATTGCTTAAGGAAAACAGTGATTATATTCACATAAGGGCTATAAATTTTGTAGTAAAATAGTGATGGATAAATCTGAAGGTTAAAACACTTCTACTATTATATAGAACATACACAAAAAGTTTCAGTTAATTATTTTGAAAACTTTTTTTTAGCAATCGCTGTCCCCGTTTGAGCATTCTCAAAAAAAAACAAAAAAACATTTCGAGTAAAGCGCGCTTTAAAGTATGGCATCTTGCTTAAAGTAATGGCATCCGCTTTTCTAAAACACTTGTAGTTTTTGTTCTAGAGAACGGGAAATAATAAACGGTATTTTTATAAAGCTAATACGATAGCTTGCAAAAAATCATAAAAAAAAATTGTCGAATTTTGGCAAAATTCACAATTTTAGTGTAGTCGAATACTTTAATATTTTAGATTCATATTTTCTTTATAAATACGTTTTACTCTTATTTTTTTCTTTTGTTTCTATGCACAAAAATTGGAGGAATTTGAAATTATATGTTTATTTAGTAATCAAAGGTTTCAAACATTAAAACATTTATACTTAAATTGACTTATTTAAATGGTGCGAAAAATGTTTAATAACCTTTGTAAATTTTGACCACAACTAATAAAATATCGAACAGTAGAAGCTTTTTTTTTTAAGATTAAATGTATAATGATATTAATTCCAATTAAAATAATTCTTTCGTCTGAAACAAACTTTAACATTTTAGTTATATGTATCAAATCCACTACACGAATTCCATTTAGATACATTTGAAAAAAATCTTATTACAGTATTTACGCTGGTAATGCACAACAATATTGATTTTTAGGGTAGTCTACTCTGCCTTTTCACTTAGTTAACTTCCTCATTGAGCGAGAATTGCATTAAGTGTCTCACTTTTTCTCATAATTCGGTCAATGGAAGTTTTTCGTGACTTTCATTTTACGTGGGCTATATTACCTTAATGGCATTTTTTAATTACCTTTAATAATAAAAATGTAAAAAAATTTCCCTGAGTATAAAACGCATGTTTGCTTAATTTCATGTTTTAGGAAAAGTAAATCAGTAAATTAAAAACAAGTTATTCAAACATTTGAAGAAAACCCTACAAGTGAAAAAACTTATAGCATAAAAGAAATTAATACGTACTTTTATAAATATAGTGTTTCTATATTTGTATTAAAACAGCCTAAAATATTAAATTTGAGGTTTTGTGTGCGTGTGCGTTTTTATTCTTAGTTCTTAAGGTTAAGTGTTTCCTCTTATTTTCATCCCATACTGTCCTGTTACATGTTT
Organism: Trichonephila clavata; assembly: GCA_019973975.1. Lineage (NCBI taxonomy): Eukaryota > Metazoa > Arthropoda > Arachnida > Araneae > Nephilidae > Trichonephila > Trichonephila clavata. The sequence continues at coordinate 18,299 of BMAO01004161.1, forward strand.
AGGTACTTACGTAATATAGCAACCTATTGGCAACAATATATGAAACGAAGCACTTGATTGCCAATTCAGCGCATACGACATATGCGAAAATGGGGTTGCAAACTTGGCGAGTTATCTTGAACGTTGGCAGTTGATGCGATAATACGTAAGTACCAATATCTATTTTAGATATGTTTATTTAGGTTTATGAGTCGGCTGCGGTGGTTTAGATGTAGCGTGCCCACTTCGTAAGCCTAAGTTTGTGGGTTTGACCCTGGCATGAGTCGATAGATTTTCTGGATCCAAAAATCGTAGGCACGCATGTTATGTGATTATGTGATACGTAAAAGATTCCTTGAGCATCAATTTTTCTCTGGTAACTTTGGTAATATTTAGCATCCGATGAGAGCTTGACTTTAAAATTAATTCGAGTGTCCAAATTTGGTAACGAGGCCCCCAATAGACGGTACCATCCTGCAATGGCTCAACGCATTTGGGGACTTGCCCTGTCTCCAAATACTAAATTGCTAAAATGTAGCCCTATTGGGAAAAATTAAATTTATAGTATAAATACAAATAATATATACAAACACAGCCATTACTTAACGGCCACCTGTTTGACACGATATAGAACCAACTCTCGCCCTGAAAACCATCAAGGTGTTTTGAGTCATTGATTTAACTATGTGATGATGGATCATCTGAGGTATCTGGTACCACGCATTTATCAACTGCTCTGGTCTTGCAATACGAAGCAGTGTTTGCTATAATGTGTGCTAAGGCACAATGTCTCGAGCACCACTGTCATAGTTGTGGATGATATTTGCCATTGTAGCCCTTCGGTCATAATGAATAATGCATAATAGTCTTCGTTCTAATTTGAAATTAATGCCATAAAGCTTTGACCATAATCAACATATGATAAAATAATTTTTCACACACACGCATACACACAAGCCATTTTATTATAACCATATGTTTAACATGAAGTAGAATCACCGAGAGTGTCAATACAGATATTTAGATATTGAGAAATAGCATAAGCTCTATTCGGCATAAAACTGAATGGTGAAGGCATGGTGACAGAACGACTACGAGTATTGTCCAGCTATTAAATAGCTTGAGTGCTAATGTTAAGATCTTTTTTCTGTGGGTACCATCGCACGTGAAGGTCTAAGGGAATGAGATTGCAAAGGATTTGACCCGTGAGGGAAGCCATAAAGATTCTACACATGGTGGCTGCCTTACTTTTTCAGAAATTGCTACCCGGGTCAAACAAGGTATCAGTACCTCTTGGAGGCAGGCCTCGTGCATGAATGGTATGAAAGAAACCGCCCTGGAGCTGCTTTGCTTGGGACAAGCAGTAGGCGAGATGAAACTACTCTTGCTAGTCTCCGCAGTGGACATACACGAGCTCAACTGCATGCGGATGGTCTTCAAGTTTATCCTCCGTGTCCGAATAACAGTGTGACCCAAACCGCTCCAGCCCCCATCTTAGTTTGTATTGGTTGCCATAATAGCCAGCTGCTTTCAAGTCCTGCTACAGTTTTTCATTGTTTAAAAACGCATGGGTTCATTGACTTGATCTATTGTAGATGTTTCTGTCGATCAAGTGGGATAAGAGACAAAACAACAGAATCCCCATTTGCCTTGAAGATCATCACCACTTAATAAGTCATTGACTCGAAAAGATGCTCATAGTTTGAGGGATCTCATACCAAACACTTCCTAATCGCACTTTGAAAAAAGGGAGCGTTTCAGAATAAATTAGGTTTCGAAGGTGGAATAACATATGTTCTTTTGGATTAATATCAGGAGAATTGGGAGATCATGACTTGGTTTGAAATTCATCTGTATATTCTAAGTAGGGAAAGATACTGCATGACTAAGTGTGCGCTGTAGTTTTGACTCCAGGAGAGCACGCTTCTTTTGGCCAATGTAGTTATAATATAATTGCTTTGGGGGTATTTATGAAAATTTTACTGGAAAGTTTTGTCTGCATTTGTAAAATAAATTAAACAAATATTTCTGCTCATTTAGTGAATATAATCTGGATCATTGCTTATGATTTTTCCCTGTGCGAGGGTAAATTGTTTACTCTATTTTATTAAAATAATTTACACTTGTGAAGAGAGAAAGCAGATCCGGGCTTGGTTGATACTTGCGTCTTTCTTTGACATTTTTTTTTGTTTTGTTATTCAAACTGTTTGAAAGAAGAGAAACTGGTAATAACAGGATACATAATGTTCCAGAAAGGGCAAGGGCACCATTCTCTACATTATTTTATTTTGCGGAGAGTCACCAATGCAACGCATGTTCTGATGTTGTCACTGGTTTATTTACCATTGATCAGCCCTGGCCGACTTTACTTAAGTACTGTATTTAAATCATCCGTTTATAAGTAATACATGAAATAAGCTTTTTACAGTTCTCGAGGAGCTCAAAGTTTAGTGATTCCTTAATGTTCCACTATATGCAGAAGATTACTGAGTATCAAGCTCCATTCAAAACCCATTAACCCTTTCAGCGGTAGGTTAACCTCTGTAGTGAGCTTTTTCCACAATTCTTAAGTTTTCCCTTCATTCAGAGCAAGTGAATATGCTCTAAATTCATTAAGACAATAATTCATTTTATATTCTTTAGGTTTCATTGTTACCCATTGTTTTCTTGCCTTTTAGGAGCCAAATCTTGTTTCAGGCGATTGTTTTCACCTTCATCCTCACTGTTTGCATCAGAAAATTTACCTCCTGATACCTCCTGGTAAACGTTTCTCTATTTCATAAGGTGTAACCACTCAATTTCGCGGACACGCTGTCATCTTGAATTATTGTCAATTCACAACTTTTCTGAAAAAATGTTTGTTGCGGCAGTTCTACTTAACGTATAAGGCAGCGTTTCTCAAACTGTGTGGTGTGCCCCACTAGAGGGGCGTAATAACTCAACGAGGGGGGTGCGAGCATATTAAAAAGTTGTAAACAATTAATTATTTTAAAAAAACTATTAATTTTTGCTGAAAGTATACACTCAAAATGCATTCTGACCTAATAAAAAATAAAATACACATTTACGCTGAAACAATTAACTTGTAAATGTATCAGTACTGCGCAGTGTATTTCGTACTTAATTTAAATAATACTTTAAGAGCAAGTTTAATAATTATCAAGAACCCCATTGGCTTGTCACATATAAAATTATATACAAACTTAACATTTATCTTAGTCATTTGTATGGTTTATAATTAATTCTTTAACTGTAGATAAAAAGTTTTACGATTTGCTTCCCAATGGCACCATTTTCTACGCAGGCACGCGTATGTGATGTATTGGGGGGGGGGAGGAGAGGATTAAATAAGCAAAGCCTCTGAAATAAGTAAATCTTACACAGACACTGCCAAGGTCCTTTTACGCATTCCAAAGTCTTCGGAATAATTTTATGGATAGCACTGTACTGAAAAGATCGTATTTTAGAAAGACGTATATATACGTCCAGAGCAATTAACGCTTTCGGTGAGTGAGACGTTTATATACGCCGGTAGGACTTAAAAGGCTAAAGTCGTATTGTACCTTTAGCGTCAAAGTATGGTATTATTGAATTCAATGTACTGTTATTGTAAGGAGAGGAGGGCATGGAAATTATGATTTTATACAGGGTCGCAAATATTGAATGTCTTAGAAGCAAAATTAATACTGCTGCCAATCAAGAGCCCTACCTCCCTATAAAACGCCAGAAGCTGACGTACATGAACGGCTTTACCCCCAAGGGCTAAAAACACAAGACGTATATATACGTTCACATTGCATCGTTCAAAGCTTCTCGCTGACGTAAATATACGTCATTACTACTCAAAGGGTTAATTAAATAGTTGTCATAAATAACACACAAGAATTTATTTGCAAATATGCAATAATAAATGTGCTGAAAGTGTAATATATTCTTTAAATTGAAAAAGGGATAGTTACTTTCCTGTATATATAAGAAAACTGGTTATTTGAAAGACTTCTTGAATCAGGATTTAGCCACAAATTATAACATTCTAAACAACTTTTTTTTTCTTTTTCCAGAAAAAAATGGGAGAACAATTTCTGTTTCCGGAAATTAATTTCTGGATGAATCATTCTATAAAAAAAATAAGTGGTTTTTAAATCTCCATCTTTATTTGCAAGAAGAAAGGGGAAAAAAATGTTAAAACTCCGCATCTGTGAAAAAATGGGCTGGATTTATTTTAATGTTCTTCCATAAGAAGGGAACCAATTTTTATAAGCAATATTAATATGCTATTTAGTCTTGATAAAAAAGATATTTAACATAGAATTAATTAATCTTATCCAAGCATTGCTCTTTCTGTATAAATTAATTTTTTTGTTCATTCGGCATACTAAGGAAAAAATGAAATATTTCATCATTTAATAAATTAGAAATGAAAAGGAATTTAATTACAACTACTTCCAAGTCATTGAATGTAAATACCCGCATTTCTCAATATGATCCTTATTAGAAAATATGAGATATTTGAATGAAAAAATTTCGACTTATGAAATAAATATTCTTTTATTTCAATGGTTTTTATGTATAATATAAATAATCTTACTTTTTTACTTGTACAATTCATAATTTTTTTTTGTGCGTACCAATATTTATCAAACGAATTTTCATAAATTTGCTGTCCGTTTTACGGATATTAAGGAACATATGGTGTGATAAAATTAGTTTTCGAAATTCATATATTTGAATAGTTTCCTATTCCTCTTATGTATTTTAGCAATTCAATTACAGTAGAACGTCGTTTATCCGAACCAATTGGGACTGTACACTGTTCAGATACGTGATTGTTCGGATAACCGAAAACCGAATGCGATCCATGCTGTATATGAAACCGGACACTATACGAATATTGAAAATCATCACATGTGTGAAACGGGCTTGAAGAAAAAACAAAATAGGTGCAAAATGTCTTAATTTCACGTTTATTGTGAAAAATAATCAGTTATTTTTCGCTGTACCAATGCACACCTTCGTTTTTCGCTGCAAGGTTTCTGATTCTTTTGAGAAGCAACAATAGTTGAGTAGGACAGCACTCTGTTGTTCGTATTACTCCATAGCTGTCTCTAACGCAGGTAAACGCTTCAGCAATTGAAGGACCTTTGCTACTTTCATTGCTGTTGTTGTCCTCGTCTCCATCCGTTTCATCGTCGTTAGGGTCGGATTCTTCATGCACAGAAGTCACAATCTTGTCATTATTTAGCATTTGAAATGCACAGTCTTCTGCATCGCTCCACTTTCTCCCTTTGCGAGACGGTTCAATATTTCAAGATTTGTCTCTATGTTCAAGATGTTGCGCTTCCGCTTTGAATTCGAAGCCATAGCAGTTCACATTTCAACAAATGACACGTATACACCCCTCACTTTTAAACAAACTGACCTAATATTCCGCGAAGATGCTAACCAAATCACACAACTGAAATTCCCCAAATATCCTTCACATTGGATTTTTCTGTCACTTTTGACCTCACGTGAAACAACTATAGAACATTGCAATTTTCGAAAACGTATTCATATACAGTACATGTAGTTGACAAAAAGAAAAAAAACTGGTTCGGATATTTGACGCTTCGGATAAACGGCGTTCTACTGTATTGTGTAATTTAATCATAATAGAATACTTAAACCATCGGATGATTTATATATAAAGTTTTAGAATTTATTTTTTAGATTAAAATAATATATATAGTAGTTTCCAAATATCAGAAATGAACTTCAGCTACATAAATCACTGATGGTCATTAATTGTTTATAAAATAATGTAAGAAATTACTATTATCCAATGTTTCTTATCTTTTCAATGATACTTTCATAGTATGCATAATATAACAAACAAAATATAGGTACATAATCGTCTTTTAAAAGTTTCATCTCAACATAACATGTTTGCCTTTTAAACTACATGAGGTTACACCCATATAAATGTCTAATTTGATATTACTACTAGTTCATACTTACTTGATATCGTATATGTATTTTTCGATCAATGGAATAAATTAATTCTTTAAAAAGCAAATCTAAAATCTTAACAGTAGTTTTTTAATGATTTAAGGAAGTGATTCCCAAAGTGGTTTATATAGACCCCCAGGGGTCTATGACGACCTCCAAGGAGTCTACATCAGCCAAAAATCAATTTGGGGGTCCATGAGGTGCAAGCGGTGGTCTATGATACTGGTTCTCATTAAACTAGATTGTGACTTTAATTCTAAAAAAAAAATCCCCAGGCTATCTGGTCTCACCTTCGCGCTCTTAGCATTGATCAATAATCTTAATTTGATTGTTATTGTGCTTGCTTGATATTTTGTGACAGTAAAATAATTAAAGTGAATCATGTCGACTGATTATTCAGCTCTCCTCATACATCTAGCCGAGTCTGAAAGTAGACAAAGGGGATTAAAGGGAAGTAGGCATAACCGAACTTTACACACTCCTCCAGAAGAATCCTTTCCAGTTCTTGGAGAGTCTGTTGGGTGGTAGACGGCTAGTAATTCATCTGCCTAGAACATCCCTAACATATATATTCTACTGGGTCCATGTCCAGAGAACACGGTGACCGTACAATTTGTATGATTCCTTCTGAAAAAGAAAATCATCTACCAAAATGGCATGACGTGGCCTGCCATTGTCGTCCATTAACATGGAGGGAGTCATCACTAATTGCTGCAGCGTAAAAAAACAATAGGTCTAAGGATCTCATCCCTATATCGGCAACCGGTTAAGCTCCATTTCGAATTATTTGGGGATCGGTGCACCCATGAATGCCCCCATGTTTCCCCTTCTTTAGGTGAGTACGGGTGTCACAATCCCGAGGTGCCTTAGTGATCTTTTCCTTTTCCCACGGGGTTTACTGTCTTTGGTAAACACGGGCTTCACGAACCCGGGGTACCCTAGTGATCCTTCTCTATTTTCGACCCTCTTTCTTGTCATTCAATTCATTCTTTCTTTCTCTCTTCCCGTCTAGACCACAGATATTAAAACAAATGTTTGGCGCAGTATAGCCGAAATCGGCTCTTGCGCCAATAAACCCCCAAATCACTCACTCACTCATGTCTTACGTCCTTCCAAATGAATATGCGCCTCAGGATCAACAGAAAAACGGGAGCCTTCAAACAAAAAAAATATCACGCCTTTCATTTCTCCTTCAGTCCGCATGAATTGTTGCCCATTCCTTGTGGGCACGATGATGGTAACATAACACACAACATTGGCCGGAGAGCACAAAGGCGTATTGCGTGAAGCCAGTTTCGGGCAATTTGTGTTGAAACTGTGGTGTCAGTAGCCGAAGGAAGGTGTGGCATTCATACTTCGATGTTTCCAAGCTGTAAGTGTTAAAATATCTAGCTTCATTGAACGTTGTTGCATGCCTATGACCTTGACTTGGTCTTCAGCCTTGTTTCCAGTCTCCAAAAATGTTTCTAGATCCTGGAAATCATATTTTGTGAACCATCAGCTGCTTCTAATTCTTCAGCTTTTAAATGACTTTGTTGAGACATCGAACTCATTGAAACAACGCACTTATTGAATGTCGATCATTCTTTTCTCTTTTATCTACCATTAAGTTGAAGGCCAAATTTCAGTTACTGCCGTTAAAGCGTCATTTTTGACGTCGAATTTAAAATGGGCATAATCCTATGTTTGAAAATGAGAAAAATTATCTTTTTGTGGTTTCTTCTATCTTCTACAAAAAAAATCCCTTTTTTATACCATTATTTTACGAAAACTTTACAATATCCTTTAATAGTTTTGAGCAGCGTAAGTACATTAGATCAGTTAGATAAATATTATTTTTAATGAAGAAATACAATTCTACAAACTTGAAAAAAGGGTAAACTAAATAAATTTATTTACTTAAGAAATATTCAAAAAATAAAATATCATTGATTGTTATTAACATCTTATTAAGCTATGTAATTGGTATTGGCTCGACCCCGTAGTTCTGAACCATGCTCAAACAACTAGAAACTATTTAAAATGCATGGGATTTACCATGAAATAAATTATAGGAATTTGTTAAACTCATTAGGAAATGAAGACTATAGATATGTAAGAATTGTTTCATCCAGCCATTATATAAGGGGGAAGTTTATACATTGTATATAATTGCATCGAATATTCGTATAAATTATCTACAAAAATATTTCAGAATAACAGCTAACATCTATAAAGAAAAAATACGACATACATCTTTGAAGCTATTTCGAAGATCATTCTTTTTTTGCTCACGTCAGATAAACATTTTCTTGTAATCTCTTGTGGCCCAAACTCCATCTGCTCGACGTAGACCATTTTTTGTCGTATATATATGCATTTACATTCATTCTACTTCTACAAACAGGACTATTTTTCTTAAAGAAGGCTTGCGAAAAAAATCCCTTAAAATGTAGTGTAGTACTTGGTTTATTGTGGTGTCACAGAGTTTGCGTTTAGGTCAAAGGAAATTTAATGCATCCTAAAATTAGTTGTTTTTACCAACTTGCGTTTTCTGAATAAACATTTCAATACATAATTCAAGGGCATTATATATACGTTACCGTTAAAGTATATAATTCAGTTATTTCATAGAATAACTAAGTATTTCATGAAATAACTAGACAAATTAGTAAAAGTATATAATAGATAAAAAAAAATCATACTTTACCTAGTTATTCTATAAAATAACTATGTTTTTTTTTATGAAATAACTAAGAGGATAAACCTTTAAAGTGTAAAATAAACAATTTCAGAGATATTTTATAAATTATTTGATCATAAATACCTAAAATCTCTCGAAAAATACATTTTATCCCTTTTGCGGATGAATAATTGATAAATAATAAAGGAAAATAGATAATATAATTTATTATTGCTCATATTGCTAATATTAGCTAAATAGAAAGAGAAAAAGAATATGCTGCAAAAATATAGGTTATATTAAAATGTGTTATCAACAAAAATACATACCGGGAAGAAAAACTGTTGCTTCATAAAAACTTTTTGAAAATTTTTGTAAACAAAAATGTAAGAGAATATTAATTTAAATTTTATGAGATATATTTTTATTTTACTTTTCATTATTTATTAGAGCAAGGAATGTTGTGATGACACTTTGGATTTCATTGCTTATTATTTTTGAAACAAGCCTACTTTTTACCATCGCACATTATTTTTACATGATCATTGTTTAAATCCTTGTTCAGTATCGCAACCTTGAAGTGTTGCAAGAGATCGAAGCATTGCGTCAATATTTGGAACTTCTTGAATGAAAATTAATTATCTCTGTCAATATATACTGAATTGATATCAAGATTACAATTGTTTTATTCGGACATCTCTAGTTTATAATCATACAAATCCTTCCTAAAGCAGCTAGAACCGGTTCAAACAACTTTTGAGTGCCGTATTTCATACTTCAACGACAAGTAATCGTTATTCTATAGAATGCCTAGTTATAAATCGCTGAATCCAATAATTTTATATACTTTAACTGACTTCTCTATTTATTTCATGAAATACCTAACTACTCTATGAAATAACGGATTTAACGGTAATATATTTATTCTTTAGCCAATGTGAATTGAAATGTTTTCTGTTTTTACTTAAACTGTACTTAAAAAACATTTAATGCTTAAGAAATCTAGAAATTTTCTCTACTTTACTAAGGGCTCATTTTACGAAAATCTATGAAAAAATTTAACTAAAAATTTTCATCAGAAAATAAACTATTACTCCTCTCTTTTGATTCAAATATAACTTCAATTTTTATTCTGAACAATTTAGAAACATTTCACAGCAATCCTAACAGTAGTACCAGTAGGAATTACTTAAAAATAAGTGTTTACTTTATATCGCGCAATATATGAAAAACTAAGGAAAACGTTGCCTCTCTTTGGAATAATCAGTACACACAATCAGATTTCTCTTTTCTGACAAAAAAATTTTATTCAACCTTTTCGCAAAAATTACCTTGTGGTCAATTTTTTTTACAAATTACAAAATCACTCAATTTCTAACTGGTCTTGGTGATCTTAAAGTGTACCTTAATAGATTTAACCGGTGTCCTTCCAAACTTTGTGACTGATATTGGGGGGGGGGGGGGGAGTTTTCAGTCCATTATCCTGTTTTTTTTTCAAAATTTAAAAAAGAAAGAAAATGCTTTAAAATTGGACTGAGTTCTTTAACTATCAACTGGCCTCCTAATCCCCCCTCCTTATTTCAAGTAAAACTTCGTTCACTTTATTTTGTACTTACATTAATTTGATTTTTCAATTTTTTGTAAATTTTTCATTTCTCTGTTTTGCAACTTCCTGGCATTGGTTTTGTTACGTACTTGTTTTATTTTGTAATGTTTTTTTTGTCTTTGTATGTAACTTATTTGTCTTTGTTGTGTCATTATTTCATAAATTTTTGTTTTGTTATTTTGTTTTTCTTTTTTGTTTGTTTAACTTATTTCTGTAATCCCCGTGTGATGCACGGAAATTATTTGATCTGTCTTCAATTTAAATAAATGAAAAGTACTAATTACAACACAAAACGAAACACGTACTCATTTTGTTATTTATAAACTTTTTGCATACCTGTTAATATTATATATACATACATATTTTAAGAAGAGATTTTTGGTGTGTGACAAAGAAGTTATTCAAAATATTTTACAATTGAAAATTTACCTTTTCCTCTGTTACTATACTTATAAATTTAAAAAAAAATATTTACTAAGTGTTTTGTTAAAAAATGTTCTCATTAAAATAACAATATTAATTCAACATAAATAAGTGCATATTAAAAATTGGGAACTGTACATCCAGTCCATATTTTAAAAAAAAGGTTTCTTAAACATAGTCCTTTTTAACATTACGGAGATAGAGGGAAAATACAGCGGGAAATGACTCCCTTAATTTTTTTTTATTAAATATATTCGTAGGCTTTAAATAGTTTATTACAGTCAGCCTTATAACTTGTTTTTATTTCTTCCCAACTCTATCGGAGCTGCTAGAAAAGTTAATATATTAGTTATACTTTCTGACATACGTTTGATTCTTACTTGTTGCTGGCCTTCCGCACCTGAGGTTGCGGGTTTGACCTTGGCCCAAGTCGGTGGATTTTCATGATGCAGAAAATCGACAGCATCCATGTCGTAAGATTATGTGGCATGTAAAAAATCCCTTGGATGCTCTCGGAAAAATTACAATTCCTGGAACCATTTCAAGTCATCAGAGCTCAGGTGCCTCCCTCTGCGGAGGAAACTGGGTGTAAAAATAACATGCGGCAATTGGTATTGCCTATATGGTGCTGCCCTAAAAAGTGATACCACTCCTGTGGAACGTAGTATGCCTGCAAAAATAAAAATACCATTGTGCAAACTCATAAAAAATTTATAATAAGAAGATTATTTTCATAAAAAAAAAAAGCTATTTCTTTTAAAAAAGAGCATTTAAATTAGCTAAATCTTGGACAGTAAAAGATGAAAACATTATGTTTTGTTATTTTAGTGAATTGGTTGAAGTATTTCACGTTATGGCAACAGAACAATTTTTAAAACATTTTTTTCTTAAAGTCGTATATAAAAAAATGTATCATCGGATAAACTATTGCGCAAATAAATTCCCCGAAACCAGAATTTTAGATGAAAAGAATCATGAAAAGTATATTAGAAACGATTTTAACGAAAGATATGATTCACCAATGCTTAAATAGACATATAAATCACGTAACTCTAGACTTAATCCCCCCCCTACTTTAGCCAGGAATGTTAATCAAAGGTGATATAGAGGCCGATACTTCATTTTGGAAGCTTTTGCACGAGATCTGTGGGAGAAATTCTAAAGTTAGGGCTTAAAGTTAAACTGCTACGTTATTCTTTATCTTTTGAAGCTTTGCAGTGTTTAATGAAATTAAAGTATAGCCGACGAATTATACATCTTAAATCGAGGGTACTATTTCACTCACAACAGCTTATAGATATATATCAATGTTGTATTTGCGTGCTTAAAGTATCACTTGACATATTCCAAAATCACCAGTCTTAAAGATTTAAAGCTTCATTATCTTCTTTTCGAATAGTTAATTTTCATCTGAAAAAAATATATAATTCGGCATACTGTCGAAAGGATTTGATCAAATCACTTGGTAATCTTCTACATAAATCACGAAGATCAATGAAACGATAAGGGTATATATAGAGAGAGTAGAAAGGTGACACGCTCATCTCAAAACCTCCGGAATTATTAGATCTACAGACTTGAAATTTGGCAGGCTTGTTTCTTTTGTTGAGTAAAGATCCGCTAAGAACGAGTTTTGCAGAAATTGAATCCCAAGGAGGTTGAAAGAGGCTAAAGAGGCGTTACATAAAAAAATTCCATTTATGAACTATGAGATATACAGACATAAAACTTAGTAAGCAGTTGTTCTTCCTCTCTTCTCTAGTAGAGATACAATGAGAACGTTTATTTTTTGCGATAACCAATTCCCAAGGAGGGTCAAAGGAGCGTTATTTAAAAAAAAATCCAATGTTTGAACTTTTGCCTACAGTATTAAAATCTGACTAATAAGTTTCTACTGTTGAGTAAAGACAACTAATAAAGGTTTTTTTTACGGAAGTTTTAGTTGCGGTGAATTACAGAAGCATTATAAATAAAAATCTTTAGTTTTTTAAACTATTAGTAGGTACCACAAGATTTGAAATTCAGCTAGCATGCTTCTTTTGTTCCGCATTTTTCGATTCCTACTATTAGCTCACTCTCTCCCTATATATATATCGTTCAAATTTTCAATTGTTAAAAAAATATTTTCTTTTCATCCATTCATGTTCAAATACGTATTTTTTAACTTGTAGTGGATGGCACTTGGTGTTTATAACTGTTTTTTTCCAAATATTAATTCAATATGTAAATTACAAAATGAATAAATAGTAACAAACAAAAATAATATTCCCAAAACATGTATAGAAATGAAAATCGTTCGTTCTGTCCCTGTAGTGCAATGGATAATGCGTTGGATTTCTAATCAAAGGTTGTGAGTTCGAGTTTTGTTACTATCGAGTTTGAGCTCGAGTGAGTAAGTTTTTTGTTATTTAATATTGTGATTCTGTCATTGTATATGCATATTTATATTATTTGTAACTATTTAATAAAAATTTAATTAAAATAAAATTTTCTTTGTTGAACTAAGTAGGTATTGACTTAAACATTTTTTAAAAATATTACTTGTTTATTCTTGAGGCGAGAGCTAAAATATTTTTTTAACGCAATCAAAATCTTCATGCTTAATAAAATTGTTATCTAACTTAGACAATAATAACATAAAAGAGTAATATACATTCATATAATAAAAATAAATATCCAGCGAAACTGATAACGGTTAATTATTAGATGTACATAGTATATTGGTTTATTCTTAGTTTCAGTTATAAAAATGAGTTATTTTGAATAACACGTAATTCGTAAAGAAACCAAAACCATAAAAAAAAAAAGTTGAATCAAAAAATTTAACTAAATAAAGTAAAAAGATTGGAGATATTTTGTATCCAAGTCTTGTATTCCTCTTATAAGTAAGAAAAAATATATAAATTAGTGAAAAATTTTGATTTCATATTTCTTGTATCTATGAAAGAAAAATATATCAGTCCTTACAAATCCTTCTAAGGCATCTAATCTATTGATTCTATTTTCTTTTGAGCAGATCCGCCTGAAATCAGTTTGGAAGGCAAACCCAAAGAAGAAATCATTGAAGGCATGTCTCTTATTCTGCGCTGTAGAGCTGATGCCAATCCGAAAGCCAACATCATCTGGAGGAAATCCGGCCACTCCGGCATCTACGATATCAAAGATCACATTGAGTTCAACCCCATCCGTAGAACCGACTCTGGAGTTTACAGCTGTTCAGCCAAGAATGATATAGGCCAGAGTCAGGAAATGGAAATCACGGTCGATGTGAGATGTAAGTCTTAAACAGTTCACTTCAGTTTTCGTATCGTAAAATTGCATTCATGCTCTGGACTTAGATCTTCATTTCTGTTTCCATCTTCTTTCGGATACATTTAAGGAATACGACTACCCTAAAATTGTTAATTTTGCCACAAATCGACAATTTTTTTTAGGATTTTATTTTATAGGATATCTTATTAAATTTATAAAAATACCGAGTTTATTATTTTCCGTTCTCTAGAAAAAAAAACTACAAGTGTTTTAGTAAAAGCAGATGCCATTACTTTAAGCTTTATGTCATATTTTAAAACGCGTTTTACTCGATATGTGTTTTTTGAAAATGTTTAAACAGGGCCAGCGATTGAGAGTTTGATAATAATTAAAGGAGATTTTTTCTGTATGTTCTGTATAATAGCAGAAGTGTTTTAACCTTCAGATATATCAATCACTGTTTTATTACAAAATTTACTGTCCCTTATCTATATATATAAAGGAGAAAAGCGACTCACTGACTGACTGACTAATCACGATATCTCTGGAACTATTCAACCTACATACTTGAAATTTGGTAGACATGTTCCTTCCATAGAGCAGACATCAGCTAAGAACGGATTTCCCGAAATACGAAACGCAAGGGGCGTTACGGGGGTTAAGAGGCGTTAAAAATAATTGTTTCCATGTTTAAACTACTCAATGTACAATTTTGAAATTGGGTTAGCAGATTCCTTTCATACAGTAGAGATCCGCTACAAAATGAGTTTGGTGAAAATCGTTCCCCAAGTGGCGTTGCAGGGGCTTAGGGGGCGTTATAGATAATTATATTCATTTTTAAACTATTTGACGCACTGTCTTTAAATTTGATAAATAGATCTCTTTCGTAGAATAATGATCAGTTACAAAACGGGTTTTGTGAAAACAGACTTCTAAGTGGCGTTGCGGGGGATTAAGGGGCGAAATAGATAAATATATCCGTTTTTAAACTACTTCACCTACCTGCTTGATAATTGGTAGGTAAGTTTCTTTCATGGAGTAAATATCCGCTACAAAATGTGTTTTTAAAGAATTGACCCCCAAGGGGTGTTGCGGGGGTGGGAGGTTTAAGGGGCGTTATAAATTCCGATTTTTTAACTATTAGACGTACAGTCTTGAAACTTAGTAAGCAGATTCCTCTTATAGGGTAGAGATACGCTACAAAATGTGTTTCGTGAAAATTGCCCCCAAGTGGCGTTGCGGGACTTAAGGGGTGTTATAGATAATTATTTCCATTTTTAAACTATTAGACGCACAGTCTTTATATTTGATAAATAGATTTCTTTCGTAGAGTAGAGATCAGCTATTAGAAGGTTTCGTAAAAACAGACCTCTAAGTGGCGTTGCGGGGTATTAACTGGCGTAATAGATAAATATTTCCTTTTTTAAACTACTTGACCTACCTGCTTGAAAATTGGTAGGAATGTTTCTTTCATGGAGTACATATCCGTTACAAAACGGGTTTGGGGAAAATTGACCCCAAAGGGTGTTGTGGGGGGTTAAGGGCAGATATAAGTAATTATTTCTATTTTTAAACTATTAGACGCACAGTCTTGAAATTTGGTGAGCAGATTCCTCTCATAGGATAGAGATACACTACAAAATGTGTTTTGTGAAAATAGACCCCTAGGTGGCGTTGCGGGGGTTCAAGGGGCGTTATTGATAATTTTTTTGCATTTTTAATTTATTGGACGCACAAATTTTGCTAAGCAGATTCCTTTCATAGAGTGCAATTCCCCTGCAAAATGGGTTTTGTGAAAACAGACACCGAAGTGGCGTTGCGGGGGCTCAAGTGGCGTTATAGATAATTATCCCCATTTTTAAACTATTAGACGTACAGTCTTGAAATTTGATAAGCAGATTCCTTTCGTAAAGTAAAGAACCACTGCAAAATGGGTTTTACGAATATCAACTACCAAGTTTGATTTCGGGAGATTAAGAGGCGTAATCGATAAATATTTCCATTTTTAAACTATTTGATCATCCTGCTTGAAAATTGTTAGGCATGTTCCTTTCATGGAATATAATTCCTCTAACAAAGAGTAAAACGAAAATTGACCCTTACGGATGGTTGCGAGGGGTCAAGAGGAGTTACAGAAAAATATTCCTGTTTTTAATTGTTAGACCCATATACTTGAAATTTTTTAAGCATGTTTCTTTTGTTGAATAAGGATGCACTAAGAATGTATTTTAAGTAAATAAAGTTTTGCGGAGGGATGCAGGGGTTACTGGAACGTATTGACACAAAAAAAAATCCTTTTTTCGAACTACAAAAACTATAATAATGAAATTTGGTTTGCATTTTTCTTTTGTTGAATTGAAATCCGCTAAGAGAGGTTATTTTGGAAAACTGCTCTCAACGGGATTACGGGGATATTGATAGTAAAACTTTTGTTTTTTTTCTGTTTGATTTAGACTTGAAATTTGGCTTGCATGTTCAATTTACGGAGTAGAGATCCACCGCGAAAATTGGTTTTGCAGGAATCCACTAGGTTTTTTTGGGTTACGAAAAAGCAAACATCATTCTATACTTCAATTTTAGAGATTTTTAGAAAATACAAATTAGATGAGTTCTGCCTTTTTTATTTATCAAGAGGTGACAGTTACAGGTCTAAGTATATTTTTGAATACAATCGAATTCTTAATGCTAGGACTTAGATATCAATAATTTATACATATATATATAAGCAGTAAAAATTTATAAAACATCATGAAATACCCAGCGAAGCGGGCGGGTAACAGCTAGTGTAAATATAATCACTGTTTTTTTAAGCAATTTCATATAATAAGTAAGATAAAGGGCTCTAGTTTTTGTAAAAAATTAAAATACCTCTTATATATCCTAAAGGTCATTTCAAAAATTAATAACTAAGCAACTCATCAGAATCGAGGAATTGAAAATTTGTTCATAAACTTTTGGTACAGACCGCGTTTGTAATTTTTTGTAAATGTTTACCCATTTTTTCAAATTTTAATAACAATTTTTTTTCTCTTCTTAATTTTAGCGTATTTTTTTCTTAAAATGTACTAAACAAATCTAAAATCAACGAAAAAATCCCCATACTTCCAATTTTTTTGAACTACGTTTTCACAAGTAGTCGTATACCTTAAAGAATTGTTTCTTGTAATAATATTAGTAAATCAATTTTATTTGTATATTTTAATTGAACTGACACTAAATAAAAAAAATCACATATGCACTTTTTCAAAATTACGGTTCTGAAATTAGTCAGATACCTTAAACTACAAGCATACGTTGAAATTCATAAAATAGTATTAAATAACTATTTTAATTAAGGCGAGGTAGCAGAAGTTACTCACAATTTCACAAATAAGGAATACTATTAAGGAGCAAATTACTGTGAAACGGTCTTAAACTGTCTGACTCTAATTCTGCTGTCGTAAGCTAACTAGACAAGAAGTCTGGTTTATGGACGTTAAACGCATTGAAGAAGAACAAATATTGCTCTCAGAGTGTACTTAAAGTGTTGCTTTTTTTATTATACATTTTTTTTGAAACCCAAATTACCGTGAAACAGTATTAATCTAGCTCTACTACAGACTATCTCAATGTTTGTGTCAAATATCACATCGAGACTATCGTTATTGCTTTATTTTTTTTTCAAGGCTGTTCAGCTTTAAACTGATGGAAACGATCCATATAAAAAAAAGTATAGGCTATTTTTGAAAGTTTTGCCATAAAATTATGCCAGCTTTCATAGCCTTTTTGCTCTCGGTAATGATTTTTTAAATGTTAGGAAAACTGAGTTGCAAATGACACGCCTTGTATTGATTAAATGAATGAATGTCTTACACAATAGAAAAGTGTCCTTTTGAATTTTGATGTTTGGTGCCATTAAAAGGTTATTTTGTTTAAGTTGCCAATAAATTGTACTTGACTACATTTTAAGTGCCTGCAGAGTGCAAGGCCAAAAGTGAAGATTTTGAACTATATGTCACTTACATAAAACAGTGGAAATATTGTGAAAGCTATAAGCAGTATACGTTGTTAGCCAATGAAATTGCAACAAAACTAATGTAAAAACATTCGAAGAAACGTTTATAATCTAAAGTAACTTCAATGTTAATTTCCCTACGAACATTTCAAATAATTAATTAAAAGTATTTGTGGTCTCTCACATTTCCATTACTTTTATGATCGAAGGTGATGAAAAAAAAACTTTTTTTATTCAACTTGCAGGTGGTCTCTTAAATTCGTATGACCCTGGAAATTTTAATAGAAATAATTAACAAATATTTTTTTGTTATATCAGCTTTTATACTTTTAAAAAAAAGTTAAACAGGGGTCAGCTTATATATTGAAATCACGTAAATCCAAAAAGTTAATGTCAGAATCTGAGTTTTCGAAGAGTTCTTGAAGTTTACATTCTCTTACATATGGAGATAGAGCTCTTCAAACAGCCCTGGCGCGCTTTAGAAGCGGTCACTTGCGTGGTACCTTTAAGTAAGGGGTAAAATCTTTCTGTACCTGTCCCTGCTCTCTCCCTGCTTCTCCTTATCATCTTCAGGACTGCTCGCATATTTCCCAGGGACAGCTGTTTGGAGATCCAAGATCTTCTTGGTGACATTCTTATGCAGAAATGTCAAATGGACTTGGTGTAGGCTTTCTTGCTCCAAGGGGATTTGAAACAACACAACAACAACACATTCTCATATTATGATTTTCATAGTAATGTCAATCATGAGGCAAATTACTATTTCAAAATATGAAACATAGGTCGAGCACTTGCCTTATTCAAAGTTCTCTCTCTTTGTACTAATTTTTCAAACAAAAAAGGGTAGAAAGTAAAATTACAAGTTAACGATTTCAAAATATGATACATAGGCCAACGAGCACTTGCCTTATTCAAAGTTCTCTTATTCCACTCCTTTTCCAAACAAAAGAAAATGGCGTATAAAGGAAGAATACAAGTTAAGGCTACAATGGATAGTAAAAAAAAAAAATTTTAAATTTGTTACGCACATGCTCCAAATTTTGACTGGCAGTATTTAAGTTATAACTAAAACCATATAAAAAAACCGATAAAATAGAATTAGTGTGTTGGTTTCAGATAGGAGTTTCGGTAATAAAAGCATAGCCTTTTGCGTCTTACTTTAAGGCAATTTGATTGGGAACTATTTCCTTCATTTTACCTTCTTTGCCAACATTTTCTCTCTCATATTTTTCAAAAAATATAGCAATTAATTTTTTTTCTACTCAGCTTATACATGGATTTCGAATATGGGTACTTTTTTGAAAGAAAAAGGCATTTTCGGCTTTTATTTGGAAATACACGCTAGCTTAGTAATATAGGGTTATTCATAATTTCATCTAGTTTTTTAATGTGCTACAGTAAATAATAACTAAAAAAACCTAAAATGTATACAGTAAAGGAGAGCATTTGAAACATCACAGAGACAATTAAAGTTTTATTTACAGTTATTCTATATGGAAAGCTTTGGTTACACGGGGTACATCAATGAGATAGTCCGGCTCCTGCCATACTCTGCTTAAGCTGATGCTGACAAAAGTTTTGACAGCATGTGTTATCCTTTCCTTGTTATATGTGTTATCCCAAAACTTGTTCTTTTCGTAAGACCAATCTTCCGTACCCTCTTTGACGCATGGTTTAGCGGAACTGCAGGAAAAGATATCACGCGCTGTCAATAACGTACTTGTTGAGTTGTGGCAAGAACTGGACTACTATACCGCATTGACGCATACCGTGTAACCATGGCTTCACATATATAACAACTGTAAGGTATGAAAATAAAACTTGAGGTGTTTCTGTTTTATTTCAAATGTCCCTTTTAGGGACGACTTAAGGCATGTGCCAACTGCACCCGAGCCCAGGGCCTCGACCACAAAGGGGGCCTCGTCTCGCTTACAATTAGGCCTTAATGTTGTTGCTGTCATGTATGACAGAGTGCAAAGGTGTATATAACAAAATAAAGATATAGAAATAAGTCAAATATTGCCAAAGGCGTGAATCACTTCCATGACAACATCCATGGCACGATCTGAGTATAGGATGTTCCTGCTGTAGTCATTGTCTATTTTAAAAAGGGCACCAACAATGGAAGGACAGCTAAAAAGCTGTTTGGGATCCAGTTGCTTGCCTGGGCAGTACCTGCATTCCACATATGATCTGGATCCATCAGGCAGAATCTTCATGCCCTTAAAATGTTTTGTCCTTAGTCTGGTTATTGTTGTTGTAATTTCTCAGCTATAATTTAATTCTGGCAGCGAGAATATTTTTCGTGGGTTTGAGCACAGCTTTTTTCTTGCGACTGCATTGGCATCAAAAACCGTAGTCGAAGAAGTTACAGGTTCAAGTGTTCTGGCTTCATTGGCAAGGAAATCGGCCCTCGCGTTCCCTTCGATGTCCACATGGGCCGGGATCCACTGGAGGGTGCATGATTTGTCCAATGTACCATTGGAAAGTAAAAGAGAAGTGATTTCTTGGGTGAGTTCCGTTTTTCATTTCTTGATGGCCTCAAGAGCAGATCTACAATCGGAGCTTTATGTCCAACCTCTCGGGACTCTGGCAACCCTCAATTATGACAAGTGCAATATATTTTCATATTAATTAGGCCTTAATAAGATCACAATTTGAATAATTTCTATTGTGAAATGTTATTACTGGTTGTATTCTTCGAAAAAAGGGTAATGAATTTTGGACGAATTGTCAACTGGTTACTTGTGATGACCATCGTCCACACATAGGCCAAGTCCTACCACCATACACCATCATTACTCATACAGTCAAAGGTCGAGACGGTTTTCACCTTTACACAATAATGCACTTTTATTTGTTTCAGATTATTGTTTGTACCAGTATTTGACAACGTATGGTATGTACTGTCTACTTTTAAGGGTCATAGGTGGGGCCTACATCTGTGTAAGGATCTTAAGCCTACTTTTGGGAAGAGGCCCAGGCCCTTAAGAAGCCTTGAGACGTCCCTGGTTCTTTTTTAATGTATTAGTAATAGCTTTTTTTAAATAGCTCTTCAAAATCTTGGATGGAATTATAAAAAACCTTGTATTATTTTTGTATTTAAAAAATTACCCCAATCTAAGATACCTAAGATCCCAAAATTTGTTTAGTTTTAGAAAGAGGTACATTAAAATAATATAAATATTTAACGGAAAATTAAAAAAAAAGCATTTGAGATAAATAATGATTTATTAATATACAAGGACTTGCTTTACTAACATAAAAAGAAAATCGAATTGAAAACTTCTCGAAATACACCGAAATTTAACCCTTCACCAACATACGGTTATAAATTTTAAAATAACAAACAACCGCTGTCGAAGAGTACCATCTACTTAAAATTAACTCCTCTGCCAATACTATAGTTTTTATTCTCTTTGTTCAGCGTGATTCCACCCGGTTGAGACCAGCGCACACATGGGTCCTGAAAAATTCAACTGTCACAACTGAAAGTAACAGTTAACGCAGTACAAATAAAGACTTTTCCAAAGAAAGAAAGGTCAGTCAGTCAAAAGCATCTGCGAACGACATTTTTGATCGAAATGAAGTTGAAAAGGGAAGAGTTCCCTTTTCGACCGTTTTCCTTTGTCCGTGTCCAAATTTTTCCACCTCCTTCTTTTTTATTATCAGTTATTTGCCTTTAGAATTCTCTCACAAAGGCGCCCCGAGCCATATTCTGTCTCGGAGAACCCTCCAATGCCACCTTCGATCGCATCTTCCATCGGAAGATTCGAAGATTTACATATCAAAGGCTCACTTTCGGGGCAGTCCGCTTGTCATCCAATGCAAAGGGGCCTTAAAAGGACTCGATATCTTGGTAAAGTACTTACGGAAGCGACTTGATGATTCCGACTCGTAGGCGCTCTTGCATTTATCTAATACCCTGGAATTTCGTTTATGATGGGTTTGTCTCTGTTGGCTCGAACGATAATTCGAATTCGGGGATTTTCGGAGGAAACTCCTCTTCGTTTGAAGTGATATTAATATTCCCATTCATTTGCAGGAGATGGATGCGATATGAATCATCGATTATTATGTAAATTATGCATCGATATGCATTCCGGTCAAACGAAGTAGAGTTTTGAAATTTGTAGATCCTTTTTTGAAATTTAAGTAGATGAAGTAGCACTCTTTTTTTAAGGTATCCGACTGCCCTAAAATTGTGAATTTTGACAAAAAATGACAATTTGTTTATGATTTTATTTTATACACCATCTTATTAGATTTATAAAAGTACCAAGTTTTTCATTTTCCGTTCACTAAATCAAAAACTACAAGTGTTTAAGTAAAAGCAGATGCCATTACTTTAAGTAAGATATGCCATACTTTAAAACCCGTTTTACTCGAAATGTGTTTTTTTGAAAAAACTCAAACGGGGAACGATTGCTAAAAAAGTTTTGAAAATAATGAACTGAATTTTTTTCTGTAAGCTCTATTTAATAATAGAATTGTTTTAACTATCAGATTTATCAATCACTGTTTTATTACAAAATTTACAGCCACTTATGTGAATATAATCACTGTTTTCTTAAGCAATTTCATATAATAACTGAGATAAAGTGTTCTAGTCTTTTGTAAAAAAGAAAATATCTCATACCCTGAAGGTCATTTCAAACATGAATAACATAGCAATACATTTGAATGAAAAAAATTGAAAATTTGTTCATAAACCTTTTGGTACAGAATGGGTCGTGTTTATGCTATTTTTTTTAAGAAATTTTACCTATTTTTTCCATTTTAGTAATAATAATTTATTTTTATCTTCTTAATTTTAGCATTTTTTTCTTAAAATGTGCTAAACAAATCTAAAAATAACAACAAAAAAAATCTCCATATCTCCATTTTTTAAAAAAAAATTTGTCGCAACTAGA
This sequence comes from Trichonephila clavata, assembly GCA_019973975.1. NCBI lineage: Eukaryota > Metazoa > Arthropoda > Arachnida > Araneae > Nephilidae > Trichonephila > Trichonephila clavata. Next base: position 41,116 of record BMAO01004161.1, read on the forward strand.
CGAATACCTTAAGTATTTTTTTATTGCAAGGGTAGTTTTTTATTACAGATTCTAATAAATAATTATTGTTTAGTTATATTTTTTATTTTGCTGGTAATTTGTTAGTTTATTTGTAAAATGAAATATATTCCTAAAATGTTGTGAAATAAATTATTAGGCTACTGGGCTCGAATTCGACTGCCTCCGGGTCTTCAAGTCGTTTAATCCAACTCTAGTTATGAGTGTTATTAAGGCAATACAGTAAAACGTCGTTTATCAGAATGAATTGGAACTGGACACTGTTTGGATACGCGATTGTTCGGATAACCGAAACCCAAATGCGATCCATGCAGTATATGAAACCGGACACTATACTACTATGCTATTAAAAATCATCACATGCGGGAAACGTGCTTGAAGAAAAAGCAAAATGGGTGCAAAATGTCGCAATTTTACCTTTTTCTGGAAAATAATCACTTTTGTTTCGTTGTACCATTGCACACCTTCCTTTTTTTGCTGAAAGGTCTCTGATTCTATTGAGCAGCAGTTGTTGAGTAGGACAGCACTCTGATTGTTGTTCTTACCACTTCATAGTTGTCTCTAACGCAACAAACGCGTCAGCATTTGATAGCCCCTTGCTACTTCCGTTGTTGTTCTCCTCGTCTTCATCCGTTTTATCGTCAACAGGGTTGGATTATTCTTGCACGGAAGTCCCAATCTCGTCATCATTTAGTATTTGAAATCCACAGTCTTCTACATCGCATGCCATCCAGGTTTCTACATCAACAAAACTCAACAAAAGAGCACGTATACACCGCCTCACTTGGAAACAACTCACCTAATATTCCGCACAGATGTTTACCAAATCACAACTGGAATTCCCCAAATATTCCTTACTTTGGGTTTTCTCGTCACTTTTGGCCTTACGTGAAAGAACTGTTGAGCATTGCACTGTTCGAAAAGGTATTTGGACTTAGGTTCGGATATTTAATGCTCCAGATGATAAATGTTCGAATAAACGACGTTCTACTGTACATCGAAATCCACCTATGTTTGTCCCTGCTTTATGTGTTTCTGCAACTAACCTAGAATTGGCGCATTAGTCAACAACAGAAAAAAATAATAACCACAGAAATTTAGATATGTTTTTTCAGGATGTTTGCTATTTCGTAGTCACACACAGACATTTATTTTGTATATACTTATAGTCAATTGCTACGTACACATGTGTACTTATTTAATTTTTGCTATTCTGTTATTTGAATAGAAAAATTAATATTTCTATTAAAAATATTTTTAAGTTATATTTAAATTTGAATAGTTTTGCTGTAAATATATATTTGTAGAGAGAATGTAAATTAGTAGAAATAAACTAGTGAAAAAATGTGTTCGTTCCACAATTTTGTATCTGTAAGTATTATGCCATTAGTCAAAATAAACAACTTTAAAGGTCCACGATAAAGCACTTAAGTAGCTTACCGATCCTTAGAGTTAATTGGTTGAATTCATGTGACATCATGCGCTACAAACACGTATTTTCAACGAATCAGCTACTAAATTTGATATCAGTCACATAATAGTGAGTTCATGAACTTCAGTGTTGTCAACTTCTGCGTTTTTGTTGATTATTTTAAAATCATATTCAGGGTGGTCCCAAATTCATGGTACAATCCTTAAGGGTAGATACAGAACATTGTAACAATTTAATATAATGGAATGCATGGGTGCAAGCGACGCGGTGAAGTGCAAACAGGGGAAATAAAAGAAAAGAGAAATGGGCTTATTGGTTGGTTGCGTTCCCGGTAGGGGGCAGTAAATGTCTAGCCACCGTTTAACATGATTCATCTCAGTAGGGGAAACGCTATTCGCAGTTGTGTTGACTTCTACGATGGAAGACTTTACGTATGCCGAAAATGCAGACATGCTTTACATCTACGGGCGTGTAAATGGTAATGACAGAGTTGCGCTACGAATGTATCAAGTGTAGTTTTCTGATTTTTCAGTGGTTACATCTTCAACTTCTTGAAACACGTTCTTCCCACTTCACCAGGCATGATACTGGTTGAAGAGCTTTAAGCAGTCCAAGCTTGGAAGAAAGCACCTTGAACGTTGTGGCTGACATACCCGAGACAAGTACAAGAGCTGTTGCTCATCACGTAAGTGTGAGTCATCAGACCATTTGTAGAGTGTTAAACGAAAATCGCTTACACCTCTTCCATGTTCAGAGACTGCAAGCTTCGAATACGTCAGACTATCCTCTCCAACTGCCATTGGGCGGTACAGTATTGTGCGCTGAAGCAGGACTTCATAGATCATGTGCTGAACAGTTATTGTAAACATTAGACTTGCCAACGACGCGCTTTCAATAAACACTTTGTATTTCCTTTCGAATCATATTTTTTGTTCTTTTGCCTTACCACGTCACTTGCGCCCATACATTCCTGTATAATAAATGATTGTTGCAATGTCCTGTACCTACCTTTTAAGTTGGTACCATGAATTTTGGACCACCATGTATTTTTAAACGATAGTAAAGTTCACAGTTTAATAAAATGCACTTGATTTACAAATATAGCAATTTTTTTTTCTTTAATTTTGAAAAATTTTAATTTCTGAACATCTTTACCAAATAACCAAATTTGAAATTTTATTTAAATTTTACAAGTAGAACAAACGACAAATACTAGTATAATGCCAGTTTTGAATTTAATGGATAGCATGTGATTGTATTTATCACGTAATCGTCATGCATGAGCTCAATGAGTTGAGAAACGCTGGCTCTTCCAGATTTTCTTCGGTTTGCTCATCCTTCATTTTGCAAACTAGGCCATATCAACTTACTGATAGGATGCCAATGGGTACTCCAGATTCTAAAAAAATGACGCTTTTAAAATTAATTCATCAATGAATAAATGATTTTAAAATTTAAAAAAAAAACACGTTTTTATAGTTAATCGAACTAAAAAGTAAAAAAATAATTCTTAATATAAGAGTAAAATGATTAACAAGAAATTGTCATTGGGGTTAAAGCATGGGGTGCTTTGTACTACATTTTTACACTAACTCTGCATTTCGAAATAGAACTAGTAAGCAATTATAACAATTGATATCGAGCCTCCAACGCTTTTACCCCAATGACATTAATTTCCTCGTTAATCAATTTATTCTTATATTAAGAATTATTTGTTACTTTTTGGTTCGATTAACTATAAAAGCGTGTCGTTTAGTTTTTTTAAACTAGAATTTTTTAGGCATAACACCTTTGGACTTCTTCTTGTAGTGATACAGGAAAAACATTATATACCAATCTTTAAATAGTGACAATGATGAAATGAAAATTCGAATTACAGCAGCCATTCAGATTGTACATCCAGCATACTTGAGAACGCGTGGCCAAAAATCTCATATAAACTCGATGTGTTGCTTGCAACTATTAGTGTGCTCAGTGAAATCCTGCAATAAAACATTGTAGGAAACTTATGATTTGTCTTTATAGAACGTAAAATAATTGTAGTAAATTCATTTGTAATTAATATTTGGAAGTATAGTCATAATTTTAGGATATCCAGTATGATCGTTTCCTTTAACCAAATCGGCAAAGAAGTTTTAATAAAATTGAAGAAAATTGTTACAGTTTCTCTTAATACAAAAATTGTCTAAATTATTTATTTTTATATCTGGCATTCTTATTTTATAAAAGAAATCAAACCTCTCCTACAGTATGATAAAACATGAAAACTGCTTTTATGCTGCTTAAAATATTTTTGCTTAAAGTAATAATTTTATCAATATCCTTTGTATTTCTTATACTACCCCTCTAATAGTTATTTCTATTTTCTAAACCACAGATTAAACTTTTTTTTTTCCTAGTCAGCAAAAATATTTTGCTTTATCGAAATACTAGAAACTCCAGACGGGAAAACCATTCAAAATAGCTAAGCTAATGTTACGTTTTGCCACAGATAACAAGTAGATCGTAAATTCTACACTAGTAAAAATACAGCTTAATAGGTATTACACCAAAAACCAGTTTTCTTACATTATTGTGAACATATCAAAAATAAACTTTTATAGCATAAAACGGTTTTTTTTCTTTCTTTTTTTTTCCTTTTTGTTTAAGGCAACACAAATATTCTTGTTCTAAGAGAATTGTGTTTTTTTTAACCATTACACTCAAATTTAGTCGTATTTTAAAACAGATAAGACACATATAAGTAAGATTAACAACTTTATATTAAATCAATAAGTAATTTTCTGCACCATAACTTTACAAATTGATAACCTTATATTTGATTTGGTGATATGCGTACTGGATTTTGAAAAATTAAATTTAAGTTATAGTTTTAAAAAAACCTAAAAAACACCCTTTTATAGTCCATCGAACTAAGTTCAAACTTAATCTTTTAGTCACCATATCTGGAATTAGTCACCAAATCTGGAAATGGGAAATCATTAATCCTGATGAGGACAATGGATCAAAATTATTAAATTATTATATTGTCATCGGTCCTGCAGAAGTGAGCAAATTTTCGAATAAATCTGACCTTTTAAATTGGGTAAAATTTGAGTCCAAGGATTCCGTTACATAAAAGTGAAGCTTATAAAAGGGTGTTAAAAATGAAAAGTATTCATAGATTAGATTTCAACAGATTATTTTGGAACTCTTTATAAAAACATACTCGGTTACTATCAATTTAAATACACAATTCAAATGAATTTTATTAGTCAAATTATAAAATGCTCACTTCTTATATAGTACTTTCGGAACTTTAATTATTGACTATTTTATACACGGAAAATTGCATTCTGTATAATTGTCCCTGTCCGCCTAGTGGCAGATTAACTCCCAATGCTATGCAAATTACAGAACTGTTCATACTCAATACTCAAATTGTAAAACTGTAATTTGGATGAATTATGTACTTATATTTTTTATCTCAGTATATTATTAGTAGAAAAAAAACCAAATTTTTCATCTCCACATTTTACTTTATACTTCAAATTAATTCCTCTTAAAATAAAGGTTTCCCTAATCATTTTTCCTCTAAACTGCATTGATGTTTTTTCCATCTTTGCTTCTGCACCTTGACAGAATCTTATACAAATATATATATATATATATATAGTATATGTAATATGTATAAAATTCTCGTGTCACAGTGTTTGTAACCAAACTCCTATGAAACGGTGTGTCCTATTCTTATGAAATTTCGTGCGTATATTCAATAGGTCTGAGAATAGGACGTAAACTATTTTTTCATTCCGATATTGTAATTAGTTAAAAAGATATTAATTAAAAACCTTAAAAGGCTTAATTCTCTTAACCCTGCACGTTATTTTCCCCGCCCGGCGTCGTGAATGAACAGAGGGTGAAATTTTTCTGTGTTCTCGACGTTATTTAAACAGCCATCCGATTTTTGTTTCTTAAATCAATCAAAAAATAGTTACAGAATCGAAAAGATAATTTCCTTCGCCACGATACAGTATAATTTTTTTTTTGCAAAGTAATAATATTTTCTATTTTTTAAGATTTTTTTATAAAATAGTTAAAATTGATGCGTTTTTATGAAAATTATTTCGAAATTGTTGCTTATGAATTTATTTTCGTGTTATGAAAACGATATTCTACACTAAATAACTTCAAGCCTTTTTCTTTTAGAACCAGTCATTTAAAAAATAAAATGCCCAAAACTTTTTTTTAAAGACTTTTTGAAAAATTGTGGAAATTTTTAACTTAACATTGAATAACTTGGTTATTTATTAATATTATCATACGAAGCTTTTGTTGTGTTTGTAGAATAATGTTATCAAACTTCTGTGTGAAGATTGAAAAAATTGCTTAAAAATTACGGATTTAAAAAAAAAAAATTGTGATTTTCGTAAAATAACGTTATTGCAAGAAATAATCTAAACAGTATTTTTTGTACATTTTTTATTTAAAAGTCCTTCATTTTCGAAATTAATGTGTGAAGTTTGAAAGCATTAACTTAAAAAGTAAGCCCTAAAAAATAAAAACTTTAATAAAAAATACGCGATTTTACAGTTTGCCAAGCCTTGGCGTCGAAAAATGGTTTCGTGCCAAATAGCTTTCAACTGTTTCACCTGAAACTTCACATCTAACTCAAGGATTACAACAAAAAAGTTCTGACTTAAACATGCGAAAATCAGCAAATTTGGCAAATAAAAAAAATGCGAGTGAAAAAGTTATTTTTGCTTCAATTTTCATCATTTTCTCTTTATATAATTTTCAAAATTATATAATTATTGATGTCAGATTAAGATGAAAGAATGTATTCAATACATTTCTGAGATTCATTTAAAATATTTATCTGTATCAAATCAGTGATTTAAGAAATAAAAAGCCAAAACCTTTTTGGAACAAATTTTAATAAAACACTCAAAATACTTAAATCATTCGTTTAATGATTTCTTCTTTAAAAAAGATAACTGCATGAAACTTTATTCCCACAAGTCGAACATTTCAAAAAATCCTCACAATTTTACTTCAAGTTTTAAAATAGTAGTGAAATTTTGCAATTTGAAAAATTTCTACTTTTCTGTCTTTTTTCAACATACAACTATTTTTAAAAAGGATACATTTTCGTTTCCGAGGACTAAAAAACTTCAACGAAAGAATTGGAAAGGGGTTGAGTGATTTATAAATTCACACTGTTCACCTACTCGAGAGTTTTTGGCGACGGACTTCGAAATTTTAAGCCACGGTCAAGTGATGAGGACGACACCTGAGCTTTCACCCATCTCTCCTAATTACCACACCAACTAAAGAACAAATTTCGAAAAGGGGAGTTTTTATGACATAGTTAAAGAAATCACTCACATCGCGCGCATACACACATAAGTGCTATCGTCCTAAGGGAAACAGGAAATTCCCATGGGGATGAAGTTATTCACTCGGTAAAAGCCCGTGCAACCCCGGTGTAAGCGGAGAGGAAAGAAACAAAGAAGTCAAAGTAATTTCGAAAAATAATATTGGAAGTGCTGATTTTGTCAAGAGAACGTAAAATATTAAACGAGAAAGCCATGATACTCACTCACGGGCCATGTACTCACATCGTACGTGTCACACCCACACAGAAGTGCTGGCGTCAGAAATAAAGGAGGAAATTAACATGGGGATTAAGTTATATCCTCGGTAAAAGCCCGTGCAACGCTGGGCTGGGTCAGCTAGTATATATATATGACATGACCCAGGCCTGCTGGTTAAATGAGGAGGGCATCATCTCTAAAAAATACTTCTTTATTCCGCTTCAATCATATAAAATCCAACATGACGACCCTTTGGCGCGCAACCGAGTAGAACAATAGACAGTAATTCGACGAGGAGTCACCAGCTAAGCCTTTTCAAGTAAGCGTTCTCCTTCGTCAGCGCTCGCTCCACCTTTTAATAGGCTTATTTACCCTCAAATCCTTACGCGATGGTAAAGAGTTCGCTCTTTTTTTATTTATTACTCACTTAATTTTGAAGCCAATCTTTTCAAACCTGATATATATATATATATATATAAATATATATTGTCAGATAAAGAAATTACTAATCGAATTACTGCTATATATAGAAAATTGGGTGTTTCCATATATATTTTTAACACCTAAATTCCATAAAAATCCTGTTAAATTTAGAACAGTAACAAATGGTTTTAAAATTTTTATCACTGCTGCAGGTAAAATGCTGCATACTATTTATTATACAAGAATTCATCAATAAGCAATGTAATAAAGCTATAATTAAAAATAGTGAAGAAATTATAGATTTTTTAAAAATAAAAATATTCATTTTATAGTTATGACTATGAAGATCTTTTTAATTCCATTAATATCAATGATATAATTAGGGTAATTTTAGATAATCATAGAAATTATAGCCTTAATATTAATTTACAAAAATTTAGAACTCTAATAAAATTAGTCTTAAAAGAAAATTACATTAATTTTAATGGTTCTCTGTGCAAACAAACCAAAGGTTTGCCTCAAGGTGGCCCTGCTAGCAATAGTTTGGCTAATTTATATTTACACTTTTGTGAAAATAATTATATTATTAATAATGATTATTACATATTTAGATACATAGATGACCTAATTATTTTTGGTAAAAATAATAATTTAAACCCCAATATTAATTTTTATCCGGGATATTTAAAGCTAATTAAAATTAATAGTAATCCAGTTAAAACTAATTACTTGGATGTATCGTTGTGTATTAAGGACTATAAATTACATAGCAATATTTATGATAAAAGATATTATTTTAATTTTTACATTCTTAAAGTGCCTAACTGGAATTCCAACATCTATATCAATTTATAGAAATATTATTTTCAATTCTTTTATCGAAACAAGGTATTAGTTAGTGATAAATTTAATATATAATTAAATATTAAAAAATAATTTTATTAAACATTGTATGGAACATAGTTAACCTCCTAAATTTATAAAATTTACCTTACAGTTAAATAAAAAAAAGTTATTAGTTGTACAGTATATAGATAGATGGCGCCTCTAGCTAAGCAATTTAACAATATTATATATTTACTTAAAAATTAATTGTATATGTATGGATGGTATTTTTATTTTCTATAAATTTTAAAATAAAATATAGAGTTTTTAAATGTGTATATATAGTATTAATGCTACTTTATCAAAACTTAATAATTATATGCGATACTGTTATTGTCAATAGGCGGCGAATATGATTCACGTGGTAAATCTTCTAAAAGTTTAACTTTGATTTTAAATATTTTAGTAATTATTACAGGCTATAATATTATCGTTTTATATTAATAGATTATGGTTTTATCTATACTGATAGTTAAACTTCTCTAGAAATTTATTGCTTTCCCTATGGCCCAGAGTATTGGCAAATTCAGGTGAAGGTTTTCTGGCCGGAAAAACATTGTTTAAACCTGCATTCCTAGTTCCTAAGGCTAGTAGTTTGCTTTAGTATTTCTGTGGCTAAATCTATTCTATCATGACTATAGTTATCTTAGGTATATAACTATTTTTTGTATATATATATATATATATATATTATGTGTAATTAATATTTTATCTTGTGTAATTATTGTTTCATCCAAAATAGTATACATAAATTATATCTGATTGTTTAAAATGCGTTGATATTAATTTCTGTTGTATTTATTTTATGATAAAAATTGTAATATTCGCAAGCAACGCCGTCCCTTACAGTATAATGGCTTTTCAGTGGAATCTTGGTAAAATTTTGGCGACACAGCTAAGTTGGCATAAATTTGACGGCCTAATTTGGTGACTTGGCGATCATATGTATGCTTTTGGAAATTACTGGAGAAATCTATAACATCACGATCTATGACGTAAGCGGATTTTTCGAGAAAGTGCTGGAAGGTGAACGGGAAGCCGTAGGCAAATCGTTCTTGGTGTTGACAACGCTTACGAACGCTCTTAAAGAACAGATTAAAATTTTGAACTTTAATTTCGATTAAAGGGATTTCATCGTAAAATTAACTCTTAGAGGGATTTTATTTTTTAATGTATTTCAATGATCGGCTACAAAAGACTTGTTCTATCCTGAACATTTATAGCTTTATTTTCGTCATTTCAACATGAGGGTTAATAATTTATATAAATGAGACTAATTCTACAGAACATTAAAGAAAAGAAGAAGAATATCGGGTTCACATTCAAACCCTTTTAAAATTACTATTTAAATCCATTATATTAGGTATACTTTAGACTTTCTACTAATGTTCATGGCCATTTTAAAATTATTTTTTATTTCTTTTTTATAAGTAAGTTTATATATTTTTCATTTGAAATTATTTTTTTTCCAGATAAACCTAAGATTAATCGTGTGTATCCTTCACCCAGGACGACTGTCAGCTTGTATCAAAGCACAAGATTAGTATGTGAAGCGGAAGGCAACCCTGCTCCAAAGTAAGCTCATATTGTCGTTTTGTTAATTTTTCATGAAATTATTCCATAATATAAAAATTGGAAAAAAGTTAAGTTCACCAACTCAAAAGTAATGAGTTTTTTTAAAATTTATTCCTAATATTGATTTCGAATTTTAGTTTAATATCAATAAATGAGAAATTTCTATTCAGTCATTATTATTTTTTGTATCAATATTTTATGTGACACATTTTTATGGGTACTAATTAAAACTTTTTTAATACATGTTGAACTACCGTTAATAAATGTATTCTATCCATCGATGTTTTAAACATTCTTCATAATTAATTAGCTCGGCAAAAAAGTAATTTTGGTACTTTTCCATTTCACCGGCAAAAATCTCGCCAATCAGGCTCTGTTGACGGCATCACACAATATACATATAAATAACTTTAATAAATATTAGCTCTCGTGGTTTTTCATCCATTTTTGTTATATTACGAAAAAGATGTTACTGATAAACAAAGACGGTACCCTCTTTTTAAGTATTATTGCAACGTATTGGAGGAATTATATGAAATGAAGTAAAATGGTTGTCAATTCAAGGCGTACGAAAAATGTGAAATCGGGGCTGCGAACTTGGCGAGTTAGCTTGAACGTTGGCATTGTTGCGACAGTACGTAAGTACTGAAAAGACCACGCCTTGTTTTGAAAAAGTAGTGGTAAAAGATTACCAGTTGAAATATTCCATTTGTGGTGTAAGTTGTGTCATTTTTGGTGACTTTATCGCCTGTGTTAGCGAAGGAAAAAGTAACTTAAATTTCTTGTTTTGTTTGTTTATTTTTGTACTGAGATCGCAAATTTTTTGAAAGCAATGGAAAAATGTGCATAAGTATGCCATATTATTTTAACTTAGTTAAAACAGAATGCGTTGCTGGATAATATGAACTTAGCTACACTTTTTGTCTGAAATTATGAGTAGCCAGAAGTAGAAACTCAAGCGATTTCTTTGCAGTCTGTAATAATTCTAGAACCTTTAATCTTCTCTCACCAATAAAAGGTTTAGTGAACTTCATTTAAAAAAATGAATGCATTTGTCAACGCTACATTAAAGGCTCTTCGAAACGCTTATGAAATTAACTAAGTTAAAATAAAAACAAAATTAAATCGAGAATTTGGTGAGAATACTTAGTTTTGTCAATTAAACGTTCTCTGTAAAATTAATGACTAATTTCTATTCGATTATGAACAAACTTTTGATGAAGATGATGACTTAAGAATATTAGTCCAGATTATGTTGCTCAGATTTATGTGACATTGAATTTAAATATAAAAATCTAGCGAGAAGCATAGTTTCCCTTCGTTTTTAAAAAAGTCTTCTCCTTACATCTCCACTCGTAAATTTGATGCAGTACTTTATTCATCACTATTTGCTCTAAACAATTTACGCATGTTCTCTAATTTGTTTATTAAATACTAAGGAATTAAAGCAAAGTTTAAAAATAAACCCTTTAATTTAGATTAAAAGCTTCCTTATACCATAGTGAAGTTTCCTGAGCATAAACTGGGAAGAATCTTCAGATACTTTTTCGCTGAACAATGTTCCACTTAAATAGGAAATGAAATTTTAAGAAAATAAAATAATTACTAAATTTATCATGAACATATCTTATTCGAAGAAATTCTCACTTTATTAAGATACCGTGATAGGATAGTGATTATGGTCGTAAACTCGTGAGCAGAGTGCCGCAGGTTCAAGTCCTGGTGTCACTGATCACCCGCCGTGTAGAGCCAATACACGTTAAATATGTCTAGACTCAATGTCCTCTCACTGGTGTGGGGTTAGGAAAGGGGAGGGTGTCGTCCTCGTCACTTGACCGAGTTTTAAATTGCAAATCAGTTGCTTTATAAAGATACTTTAATTTGAGTCGCTTTCTCTCATTTTATAAGGCACGCTACTTAGTGTGCTAAAGTATCCAACTAGGTTGAAAAAGTGTTTCTTAGGGGTTTGAAGTTAGGGCTTTTTGAAACAAAAATAAGTATAAATATTGAAGCAGCCGGAATAATATATAAAACTAGAGAGTTTTCTTAAGTTATTCTATTTGTATTTACTTTATCTAACTTATAAGAATATTTTTAAGGTGCTTTTGAAGAATGAAATTTTCACAATAATTCGCTCGAGAAAAATGCAATAACTCCAAAACAATCCAATCAAAGGAATAACATTTTACAGCAATTTTAACATCAAATTTATATGCTCTTAAAAAATATTTGTTTCTAAATATATTTTTTACCACCCTGCGGTTTTTGACACTTCAAATGAATCCAGTGGCGTAACGGAGAGTTATAAAGCCCCCTGGAAAGTCAGGTTTTGGGCCCAAGCCCAAATACGTAATTGCCGTCAGTTAGACTTTGGACCCTTAGGATCACTGGGAAACTGGGCCTAGGAATCTAGGCTCCTGGGAATCTAGAAACCTAGGCTCCTGGGAATCTAGAAATCTAAGCTTCTGGGAATCTAGGAATCGGGTCCCCTAGAATCCTCCCTGCAATGAGGGGGTTATGGGGATCTACGTTACGCCACTGAACGGATCCAAAAGTACATCAATGGAAATAAAATTGCATTATGGGTCAAATGTATTTTTATTTATTCCGTTTTTCTTAACTGTGAAACTTTTTCTAAAATTTCATAAAAATAATTTTTTTTCTAAAGGAAAAGGTGATACTTGTTATTTATTTGATAATTATGACTGTTTAAGCCTGTTTGCGTTCTTTAAAACAAAACAAAAAAAATTCTTCTGAAAATCAATTTTGAAAAATTTGTCTCTGAACCTAGTTGGATGCTTTAAGCTTTTTAATGTCCAGCAAGTAATTTAATAAATAAAAGAAAAGTTGCATTGGAATTAAATCAGAAGACATGAATGGCATTTTCAATTAAATGTTCAACGTTTCCTTGGATTTATTTTGTGTAACATAGGCGTAGGACCGTGAAGATGTCTTAAAGGATACTTTTCTTTTTCCTTTTCATTTCGTCGTCTAGACCAATCACTCATGGTAAAACTCAAAACCCCGGATGTTGGGAATGTTCTGATTATTTCAATCGATTAATCAATCCATTCCTTTAAAATTAATGGTTAGGCTGTCTGGACAAACCTCAGAATACCTTAGATTATATTACAAAACTTGACTGAGGACCATATACTTGTTTCTAGGCTTAGTTAAGAAAAGAGTTGATTGAAGATTTCAATGTTTTCCCTGTGTTAAACTTTGGATATTTCAGTTGAACAAAGATGATTGATAGTTTGTGGTATTGATAAAATCATAAAATTAATTGGAAAATGACTTTTGAGTTCTGTTTTACGGTTTTTAAAGAGAATTCGTTGTGCAGTTAGAAAATGTTTTTCAGTTCGAATTTCATAGATATAATGTTTTTCTCTTCTGACGTTTTTGAATAAATTATAATTTTTTTTAGTATTTGTGAAAAAAAATTAATGGTTTGTTAAAGGGTGAATTACATTTATGTGTCTAGTTCAGTTGTACGTGCAGTACTTGCCGTAGCCACATTGACAATATTGAAAAATCCCTATGTACAATTGTAACTATATGGGCAACATAGAATAAAGTCTCAAGAATTTTAAAGAAACGGAATTCACTGACGGGAATAGGGAATGCATAGTCGAAAAGTACTATGTGGACTTTTTTTTTGTAACTATAAATAAATCAATAATATAAAAGAATAACTCTAATTTTTATTCTTTTAGTTTATTATTCTTAATTTTATATTATATAATTATTATTTTAGTATTATATATAATAATATGATGATGAAGAAAATAATAATACTTATTATTAAAAAATAAAAAGATTATTAGTTTTATCATTAAGTGTTATTACTGAAGAGTTCAGTAAAACCGAGACACGCATTTTGGTATTAGTTTGATATAACAACAAATGGTTAGACTTAGAATGGCAGCATGCGCAGAAATGTGAGACGAAGCACATGGTTGCTATGTCCTCGCTTATAACTTATGCGAAATCAGGGTTTCTAATGTGGTGTGTTATCCTAAATGTTGGCATGGTTGCGTTAGTACGTAAATACCATACATGCAATTAAATTCCATTGTCATATTCTTCGTTAATCTTAAAACATGAAATTTTATGTAAATCAGAATATGTATTTATTATTTACCTAGTTAAATAATTTTTTTTTATTTTAAGCATTACGCATCGACCAAAAATCCTTTAAAATTAGATTAGATTTAAATCAATTTAAAACTTAAGAATTTGTATCTTAGTTAAGTATTAAATTTCAAGTCTGTAGTTCTTATAATTGAAAAATTAAAATTTTGATCTTTAACGCCCCTTAACCCTTTGCATCCCTTCTCCTTGGAAGTCGATTTATGCAAATCCTGTTCTTAGAGGATCTCTATTTAACAAAAGAAAGACGCTTACTAAATTTCAAGTCTGTTGATCCTATAGTTCCGGAAATCTCGAAATGAGTGTGTGAGTTAGTCTATTTTCAATGTATAAATAAATTTATCATACTCAAGCAACTTAAACTTCCTATAAAATTAAATGGTAAATAAAATAAAAATTAAAGTTATCTTTTTTGATTAAAGTACACTGCTGTCCACCGTAAATGCAACACCCTGAAGGAAGCACGCAAATAACATGAGATTTACAGCATGCAAAAGCGAAGCTGAGAAATGCAAATGATTAGAATTTTAGCGCAGACACACATCACGCACTCCTGTGGCGCCACCTCAAAGCGCTATTTAAGGCTTGGTGATTTCGACGATTTCAAGTTAGGCAATTGTGTTTTTCTTGTGTTTTTTTTTCAAAAAACGATCAGTTATGTCTCGTAGAAAACAGCTATAAGCTTTTGATCAAGTATCCGAGTTGGACAAAGGAAGGATAGTGGCATATCGAGATTGTGGATTATCTTTCAGAGAAATCGGTTGTCGTGTTGGACGAAACCAAACAACTGTTAAGCGGATATGTGACCATTGGATGCAGGAGGGTACGGCAGACCCACGTGGTTTGGTCGCATGCACCTCAGTGCACCACTTCACGTGAAAACAGGCAAATTGAGCGCATGGCAATGACAAATCGCTCAGTCACATCACGAAACATAGCACATCACATTGAGTCTGTAACGCATCATTCAGTGTCTGCGCGTACCATTCGACGCCGTTTACAGCAAAGTGGTCTGTCCGCAAGACGTCCATTGCTTGGTCTACACTTGACACAGAACCACATACGTCTCCTTTGCCAATGGTGTGATGAAAGAAGGATGTATGCGGCATAATCGAATGAAGTTGTCTTTACTGACGCGTCATACATCTGTCTGCAACACCACGATGGTCGGATTCGAGTCTGGAGACACCATGGAGAGAGGATGCTGAACAGCTGCATTATGCACCGCCACACTTGGCCTGCACCGGGTATTATGGTATGGGGCAGTATTGGATATCCCACTCGCCCTCTTGTAGTACGCATTGCCGGTACTTAAAACAGCCAGCGCTACATCTCCGAGGTGTTGGAGCCAGTTGTCCTACCTTACCTTAAGGGCTTGGCCATGGACATATTTCAACAGGATAATACCCGACCACATGTGACACGCATTGTCCAAAGTTTCTACGTCAATCACCCGATTAAATTGCTTCCCTGGCCGGCTCGCTCTCCGGATCTTTCGCCGATAGAAAACATGTGGTCCGTGGTTGCTCAACGAGTGACCCAGATTACACCCCCAGCTGCCACACCAGATCAACTGTGGCAACGTTCCTGGTCTTCTGTACATGAAGAACTCATCCAAAGTCTCTTTGTCAATGCCGAAGCGTGTGGCAGTGGTGATCTCCAACAATGGCGGCTACTCTGGCTACTGATTCTGGCAGGAACCACACTTCACAGAAGTCTATAAATTGGTACTTGGTTAACATGTTATCTACAAAATAAATTTTGTTGTGCTATTTCTTGTCTTTCTTGATGTTGCATTTACGGTGGCCAGCAGTGTACAACTTGCCAGAGATAAGTATGGCCGTAATAGACTAATGGTTATGGTCACGAACTCGTGGCCAACATGTCGCAGGTGCGAGTTCACTGAAGACCTGCCGTGTGAAGGCACTGATTAACGTTAAATCTGTTGAGGTTCGAAATTCTCACGCGAGTAATGTGTGAAAGTTAGGAGAGTAGGGGGCCAGCTCAGGTATCGTCCTCGTCTCTTGACCGAGGCTCAAAATTATGAGATTTCTCGTCAAAAGCACTCATGTTGCTTTATAGGAATACGTTAATATTAATATCTTTTCCAGCAACAAGTTTACTTTGGATATATTGACATATTCTTAAGATTGTAATATTATACTTAAATAAAAATTAATTTATTTCATAATGGAATTTGACTAAATAAAAATAAACAGAAATATTTACAGCAATTATAACATGTATTTTAGGTTACGTATAATATTGCTTCTAAATCCCAATAGTAAAAGAAGATTGAATAAGTAATATATTCTGTTCAAATTAAACATCATTATTCTAAAAATTATCACCGGCAATAAAATAAAACAGACCTATCTTTCAAGATGAAGACAATCTTCAGAAAAACAAACCATTCCTCCGAAAAAAAATAGATCCAAGAGTTAATTTATAACACTTTTCTTTGCTTTCAAATTTTGGGACCATAAATTTTACTTACCGAATCAAAATCTTTGGCGCGAACGATAGAGAATCTTATTCCAAAGTCCCAAGAAAGCCCAATCACATGAAAGTCCAATCAGCGAAAGTGCTCTATTTTATCTACCTCATTTTCCATTTTTGCACCTCCATTCTTTAAAAAGTAAACAAACCCAGAAATCCACTCTCTTTCATATGGTATCGAAAATAGTGTGTTTTTTATCCTGAGAACCACAAAAAAAATCTTTTTTTTCTTAACTTTTAGTAGCAAATAGCACGTCGAGTTGCATTGCTTCCTATGTGTTTTGATGTTCTCGATATTTCTAGATAGAATTTTTACTTTAATCCATCAAAAATGATAAAAAGGATTTTAATCGCTTCGCTTTTGCAAAATTCCTTTTGATAGGAATATTTTGCTGTAAAAAATGTATGGGTAATATTTATACTGTGAAATAGAGAGATAAGTTTGTATTTAAAAATTCATTTATATAAAAGAACTGAAATTGTTCCAGAGAGAGCATATTCGGTTGTTTTATATTTTTAATCTTTTTGTGTATTGCTTTTCAAACGCCAAGGAGATGTTGTTTCAGCTCACAAAGAATTGAACAATTTTTTAATGCCTGTTTTCACTTAAAATGATTTTTATTTTATTTTTTTAATATATATATATTTCTGAATAGGGCTGTTTGTTGGTATCTACCATTGCAGACCTAGTACAATCCCCGGGAACTCTTATCCCTTTTTAGTGCAGAACCATTTTGATCCTCAAGCGAACCACCTCAATGTAATTTTGACTTTCAGCTTCCACCCCAGAGGGGGACCCTTGCAGCTCTGACGATGCGAAATGATACTAGAAATTTCATTTAAGAGTGCCCTAGCATAATAAGCATTCTAATTATCTTTAACATGCCACAGTATCATACGATATGGACGCTGTCGACTTTTTGCAACATGGAAATCCACCGACTAGGGCCGAGGTCGAACTCAAAACTGTGGGCGTTCAAGGCCAGTGACAAACCAGCTACGCCAAAAAGTTGTTTTAATTTGTATTTCTATTGGATTGAGGAAAGAAACAATAACTAAACATTTTTAAATCAATTCATTGATGTACTTCAGTAATTTATATGTAATAAGGGATTGAAGGAATAATTTTAGTTATTATGAATTTAGCAACAGTTGTGAGGCAGCCATTTTTATTGTGAGAACTGTTTTCTCTTAGTTTGTGTTCCACCTGCGCATATATTTAAGTTCGAAGGATTTTTCAGCTAGAGCATTTTGCATAAGACAGCAGACAGCGAATTTTTTTCCCTTAGGCTGCCAGTACTGAAAACTTAAAATGTAACTTAAATCGTAGTAATTGGCCATATGTAATCCTAAAAAAATAAATTCGATCACCTGACATGCAAATAGATATTTTTTGACATTTTATTAAAATCTGAACTCTCTTTTCAAAATTTAATTTTTAGGATTTGATGACTAAGTATTTTATAAATGTATAAAACAATTCGGATAATGTGTTCTCAAGGTTGCAGGATATTTAATAATGAACCATTGAGTATTAGTGTCAATTTTACAATTTATGACACGCACGCACGCACGCATATAGTATACAAGATATGACAAAAAATGAGACTAAACTTGTAACTTGAAAAAAGCGAGGATGTGGTAACAACTGTTTTGGTGACGTCACCCCACGCTTCTTCCATTTCCATGTGCCAAACCGATCTCGCCAGTTGGGAGTACTGCGTCATTAAATAAACACGTGTAATTACATTCTGCAGCAAAAATGTCGAATCAACGACAAGTTTCTTGTGAAGAAATCTGCCTCGAAAAAATTTCAAATATTAATCTAGGATTATGGAGATGAAACTTTGTCTCGTGCGCATGTGTTTGAATGGCATAAACAGTTTCAGGGGGAATTGACCATGTGGAAGATGATGAACCTGCTGGGCGCCCTAGATCAGCGATTACAGACCAAAAAAATGCCAAAATTCGTGATATGAGTGGGAACCCCTCGTATCACGAGCATATGACAACTGATATGAGTGAGAACTCATATCAGATACCTACTACTACACTACAACATTGAAGTACTATAAAGACTTCGTGAAAAAATTAGGGAAAATGCCCGAATTGGGAAGTGATGGATGAATGTTGTACTAAGACAATGCACCTTCTCACAAGGCTCTATCTGCCAAGCAGTTTCTGACCAGCAAAAATATTACTATGATAGAGCTACCTTTTTATTCACCTGATTTGGCCCCATGCAACTTTTTTTATTTCCTGCAATTAAATCTTGCTTAAAATGACCCCATTTTACCTCAGTTAAAGGGGTTCAGGTAAAAACGGAGAATCTCCTGAAGAGCCTTTCTAAAAACTCGTTCTAGATCTTCCGGTTCTGGAACAAGGTCTGGAACGAATTCGGTGCTGCCAGCAATGACAGTGCCGAATGCAGAAGAGTGTGAATGCTGAATTGAACTACTTTGAAGGTGATAATGTCATGGAGATCTAATTCTGAAAGTAAAATGATTGATTAAATTAGTCTCGTTTATTTTGTGTCCCACCACGTTTATATATATAGAAAGAAAGAGAGAGAGGAGAGTCGCGCGCGTGTTATGGAATAGTCAGGTAATATCGAATGCCCAGGTCTTAACTCTGTTTGTAGCTGGTAACGTGAGGAGAAACCTTGAGCTGCTGAAGAGACTCATGATGTATCCCCCCCTTGTTACCGTATGATTCGCCACAGAACAAAGTGTTTTTTACAATTTGAAAAGTTTTCAAACATTTTTACTTACTAGTATACACGTGACTTGTACACTGAAGTTTAGCATAATGTACACTTTAACAATCGTAGTTTTTTAACTGTTTAGTCGTTTTTATCTGACCTTTTTTTTGTCCTTCAGTTTAAAGGTGCCGGCTGGGTGGCGTGGTTGGTTTGTAGCTGGTCTTCTACACCCAAGGTTGTGGGCTTAACCCCGGCCCAAGTCGGTGGATTTTCATGATGCAGAAAATTGACAGTTGCCATGTTATATGATTATCAGCATGTGAAAGATCCCTAGAGTGTCTCTTTGACTTGGATGTTCTCGGCAAAGTTAAATCCTTGTACAGGTTTGCATCTTCAAGAGCTCATGTGCCTTCCTCTGTAGAGGAAATTGGGCGTCAAAATTGCTTGCTGTAATTGGTATCGCCTATATGGTGCAGCGCTAAAAAGTGATACCAGCTTCTGGGGAATGTACTAGGACAGCAAAGGTTTAAAATACCAATGCTCAGTCCCAATTGAAAAAAAAGTTTACAGGTTAATTTTCCAAGATGGCGTGTCGTTTATTATGGAATACCTACTGTTCCAATATACTCGACGTAAAAGTATAGTGTTGTAAAGCGTCCCAACAAAATATACAAAATAAAGTTTAAAAAATTGAGTTTGAGGGGGGAGTATAATATTGATTTGGATTAACTTTTTTAACTGTTTTTCTGTGGACTCATTTTGAATGCCCTGGTGGAAAAAATATTATATAAGAGATTTTTGTAAATAAACTCAGATTACAAATGATTTTCACATATTTTCAAAAATAGGGCTTTTATAGTTAAAGTAACTATGTTTTATGAAATCTTAATTAGTTTTCCAATGGTTTAAACCACGTATTCCATGTTACCTGACTATTCCATATTACACTCCATTTATCATTAAAAAAAATAAACATTTTATGACAGCAAAATAAATATTACTTTTTTTTTTGACAAGTGTTATAATTCTTTTCAATTGTTAAAAGTATATATGCATGATGATTTTGGACATTTTTTATCAAAAATTAGCAACGTTAATTTTAGAAATGTAAATCGTATTTTATAGTACCCCTCTTTCATAAATATGCAAATAACAGTATTAACACAAGGGTATTATATAAGTATATGTGTAAAGCATATATATTATGTAATCTTTTGGTAGTTAGTACTGTTACTTGTAAGGTTTGCTTATAACATTTATTGTCTTTATTTTTGTGTATTCCGTGATATAACAAACATATACTAGTTTGGTATAATGAGAAAAACGTGACAGACAAGAAAATGGAAAGGCAGTGTTTTGAATATATATAAGACAGGAATGCTGAATTTCTCTCTCTATCACAATAAATATTAATAAATCTGAATGGTATTCAGTAAAAGTGAAAATGTGTGGTAAGCTTTTCTTGGTGAAACGTTAAACCAAATTTTGCATAAAATAATTCAAAAATTTTAATTTTTCGAAAAAGACCTATAATAAGAAAAAATTAGTAGAGTAAACAGAAATAAAATTTAAAAGTTCTTAAAAAATTGTAAGAGTATGTATCATTTTGAATTGGATTATTTTTTATTATGAATATATTCTAATATATACATTCATTTGAACTTGAAGCTATTTATATTTTTGGCTCGGGTTCAAGTTTACGTTATATAGCAGATATTGTAATATACGATTTTTAAAATAATGTTTTCTATATTCATGTTAATTTATGGAATATATTTACATTGCTTTATTCATTCAAGTAATTTGTATTAAGTCATTGATATTTTATATGCGACAAATATGCAATATCAAAAGACCTAGTTAATAATAAAATAAACACATTCCTTATAGGATTCTTAACGAAATTTTTTATTATCTAGTACCTTAACCGCAGCGTTTCCTAAACTGTGTTCAACTTAATAATTAGAGGACATGATAACACTACGAGGGGGGGAGGGTGCAAAATAAAATATGGTTTTAAAATTTATTAATTGACCGAACGAAAGCAAAACAAAATACATTCTGTACTATTAAAAATAACATAATTTTCTTCCTTTTACTTAAAAGTAACACAAACAGAATTTAATACTCATATTGAATTTGTATGGTTAATAATTAAAATCGTATTCTAGATTAAGTGTCAAGGTACATTATTAATTTAATCAATATAGGGGGGGGGTAGGGACGTATTAAGAAATGGACCAACTGGGCCCGGCTAATGGCCTCACCCTCAGTGGAGGACTCGTTTTGTTCTTGACTATGTCTTAATAAGATCATGATCCAGACAGTTTTAATGGTCGAATATTATTCCCGTACATATTATCCGAAAATCAGAAAATTCAAACTGTATGTCAATTGGAAAAAGTAATAGGACTGTATTATTATGTGATGAATATTGTCCGTGCCTATGCCTAATACCATGGACAGTCATTCGACTTAATTAGTGGAAATGTGGCCATCGGTATAGCCCGGTTTGTGCCTAGGCTTTTGAGATTGTGAGTCATGCACCATTCATTTGTTTTAAATTACCTTTTGGATGAGTATTTCACAATGTATGTTATATATTGTCTAACTTTAAAGATCTCGGGTAGGGCCTGCTTTTACATAAGGGCCCAGGGCCTCAAAACTCTTAATATTTCTCTGGGTTCAGGGCTTCAACGAGTCTTAAGACGTACCCGTATGGGGGAGGTGCGATGAAAATTATGATTAAAAATTGGGTAGCCAATATTGAAAGTTTGCCGCCCATCCAGTATAGGGATGCTAACTGAGGTGTCATAGGGTCGGGGTTCGAATACCGGAGAAGGCATGGATGATTGTGTTGCAATCCTTCCTTCTTTGTGTTGTAAGCCCCAGTGTGATACATTGTGTGGGGCACGAGGTTTATAAATGTTCTCATTTAAAAAAAATATTGAAAGTTTGAGAAACACTGCCTTAACCTTCGAAATCGTAATTATAAAATTATGTAGAATTTTACTATCGTAAATCTTCACTTTCATTGGAGTAATATGAATTTTATTAAACATTAACAGTGATTTCAGTACAGCTATGCAAATAATTGTGCAAATAAAATCATTTTTAGAATTGTAAAATTCTAAATTTCGTTCTTACTGTATAACGATATTGGGATATTGTTTATTTCTTATGCTTACTTTAAGACAAGAAAACTTTCTGATTAGGGTTGTAAAATAAAATATCAAACTTGCTTGATAAATCCTTTTTTTTTAACTTGCTTTTATAAAAAATCTTTAAAATGTAACTGAATAATTATATGTGTTATCACATGCTCACAGCTTTATTCGACAGCAAGACTGATTGATGGTTGCATTTTCAACAGCAGATTTGACGCACTTATAAGTCAATTTTTAAAAGAAAGCTTACTAATAGATTAAGCCGAAAATATGAAAGAAAGAAAAAAAATCTACATCAGTTAGGAGCGCCGTTTTATCTTTTCTATTTTTGATCTCAAGTTAGCATCCGGTTAAAAAAAATAGCCTTGCATTATCTTCCTTGAAGATAATTTGTTGTTATTACGAGACTATTTGGGGAAAGTGGACCTTCCGCATTTGAAGTAAATATACAATTGTAGTTTTATTAACTGTTTAAATTTATATTGATCAAATGGTACAGATTCTGGAAAATTTTTGTGGGTTTTTCAATTCCTACTCTATTAGTTTCACACTCTCTCTATATTTATCTTGTTTACATTTTCAATCCTTAATAAAATGCATTTTAATGCACTCAATTGAGCTGAAATTTTATATACACGCTTATTTGAATGACAATATAGTAATTTAATTATAATTAATAAAAATTAATTGATTAAAACTAATTATTTAAAGAATTACAAATACAGCGACGTTTGCATTATTTTTGGCAAATTAAGGACCATTTTGGCGACTTGGGTCAAAACTTGAAAAGGTTTATCTCACATTTTAACGCTCTCATTTGAGCTAAAATTTTCTATACACTATTGTTTTGGGTAACAATAAGATAATTTAATTATAATTAATTAAAATTATTGACTGAAACTAATTTTTTTAAAGAATTAGAGATACAGCCACGTTGGCTTCATTTTTAGCGACTTGGGTCAAAACTTTAAAAGATTTTTTTCCCTCACATTTCAAGAAGCATTCATTTGTACTGAAATTTTATACACACGATTGTTTTGGATGCCAATACGATACTTTAATGATAATTAATAAAAATGAATTACCATTTAATGTTGTGATTCTGTCATATGTATATACATATTAATATTAATTATAACTATTTAATAAAAAGTAACTAAAAATTTTTTTTTGGTGAGCTAAGTAGGAATTGACTTTAAAATTTTATTTTATATTACTTGTTATTATTTTTTGGGTTATATGTGTCATGAAATTTTTGTTCATGATAAAACGCTCATAAAAGACTAAGTTATCATTAATTTTTATTGCCATTAAAGGATTTGCACCACTTTAAAAAAAAACGGCCATTATTTTAAGACATGAAACTATCCCTTAATTAATTGTTACTACTGTAATAAAATTAAGTTAAATAATGAATATTAAACGTATCGAACTTCTTCATTACTTACACTTTCGGTTTTTTGAATTATTTGACAAGTTCGGAACCGTGGTTTTAAAAAAAAGCGTATAAATGAATAATTTACTGGTATTTAGTGTTACCTGAATTAGAATGTACATGTGAAACTGTTTTAAGAAAATATTACAATAAAAAGTTATTTAAATGCAATTTTTTGGCAAAAAATGAAGCAAAAAGGACATTTTCATGACATTCTCCTTTTAGGGAAAGTAATTTTGTAATAATAATACTCTGTTTATATATAGCTTATACTTTTGTACGGAGCATAAACTAAGATTTTTGAAATATAAAATTGAGAAATTGGTTTATTCATAGTTTAATATATTACAGTGGAGACATTTTAACCAAAAACACCGGTTATTACTTTAATTGATCGTAACTTTGAAAATAACATATTTTTTTTTTTAGATTTCGTAGTAGTTCGGGCTCTTTGAGGATGTATTAGCTATATATAGGCGAAATGGTAGCAAAAAAATGAAGAAAGAACGGCACATATTCAAATCAATCTCTTTTCATGAAAAATGCTTCTATAATAATAAAATGTTGCTTATACCTAACTAAGACTTCTGTATAGAGCCTAAATTATGGCTTTTAAAAAAACTCACATTAATTCCCCTGTTACAATCCATTGAAATAATAACTGGTACTTTTTGTTAAAATTTCTCTGATGTGATACAATAAAATATGAATGCATACATTTTTTATATATTTTAAAAAATCGTAAGAAAACTCTGGAGAGACGTTTAAACTATATATAGACAAAATACTGTTTTTGAAGTATCTTCTATAAAAAGGAGACTGTTTCGGAAATTGTTATCATTTTTTGACAAAAAATTCAATTTCCTCCTCTATTAAAAGGTTAGAATTGAATGCAATTTGGAGATTACCCCCTGCTCACCCTTGGTATTTTGTGAAAAACCCTCGTTGGTGTTACCAACTTAATATTCCTAGGTATCAGCAGACGGCTCTGTCGCGCTTTAAAGTTCCCACATCAAGGCCACATCAAGTCTCTGACTTTTCAACAGGGCCGGAAAGTCTTCCCAGCATGTACTAGGTGCGAGGCTGATCAGACCTCTCCCAGTCATATTCTGAATTGTTTGAGTCTTACATATGACGAGGTTTTAGGAAATCCTATCTTATTTCTAGATTTTTTCGTTTTACGGAGATGGTGTAGCTGAGCTACACCATCTGGGATAAGAAACAACAACCGAAATTCAATTTATTTCTCATTGTGCAACATTTAAAAAACAACCTTAAATGTATATTCTAATTCAAGTGACACTAAAAATTATCCATGTTTTTGTAAAATCTTAGTTCAGAACGTAGTCGGATAGCATGCACTTAGTAATAAAACTATTTACTTGCACATAGTAACAAAAATATTTAACAAAAAATATATATATATATATATGCCACGAATTTTGAACTCAAGTATACTTGCATTATTAAGTTTACTAAATGACTTTATATAATTAAAACATATTTTGTTATAATCAGTCTGCAATTAAATACAACTCCCTCCTTCAAAGCTTATTTTACGCAGAATACACAGCCTGACGAATTTAAGAGACTTTCCTTGATTAATTGTTTTAATCTGATTACAACAGACTGTATAAGCTCTTAAATTAAGGAGAAATACTATAACTTTAATTATTAAAATCTTAAAGATTAATCCATTAAGAATAACTTAAGTAATAACTCAGTGAAAGGCTTCTTAACTATATTTTCGTTGAAACAATAGATTACATTTGATTTAATTATTGAAATATTAATTTAAGTTGAACATATGTTACTTATTTCGACACTCATTTGCAAACAAAATTTTTAATTTTCGCTTACTTTAAATCACTTTCAAAAATTAACTGAAATGTAATTTAATATTTCATCAATTCGGATATAATTGAAATGTTGCATTATTTGTTGATTTATTTTTTATTTGGAATAGTTTAACTGGAACAAATTCATAACTTTAGTTTGAATTCAAATTTGAATTATAAATTAACTATAATTAGACTATGGAAGTGATTTAATGTGACTGGCTACGTTCAACCTCGTGATTTTGAAGAAGCATAAAAATGGATATTTTTTTTATATTTAGTGCTACTTGAATTAGAATATACAGATAAAATTGTTTTAAGAATATTATTGCCAAAAAAATTATTTAAATGCAATTTTTTCGCAAAAAATGAAAAAAAAAATGACATACACTGCTTGTTACCGTAAATGCAACACCAAGAAAGACAAGAGAAAGCACAACAAATTTATTTTGTAGATACCATGTTGACCAAGTATCAAATGAAATGAAATTCCTGCCAGTGAAGTGTGGTTCCTGCCAGAATCAGTAGCCATAGTAGCCGCCATTGTTGGAGATCACCGCTGCCACACGCCTCGGCATTGATCCAAAGAGACTTTTTATGTGTTCTTGGGGTACAGAAGACCAAGCAGCTTCCACACGTTGCTAAAGTTGATCTGGTGTGGCAGCTGGGGAAGTAATCTGTGTTAATCGTTGAGCAATCACGGACCACATGTTTTCTATCGGTGAAAGATCCGGAGAGCGAGCCGGCCAGGGAAGCAATTCAATCTGGTGATTGACGAAGAACCTTTGAACGATGCGTGCCACGTGTGGTCTTGCATTATCCTGTTGATATATGGCTGTGGCTAAGCTCTGAAAGTAAGGAAGGACAACTGACTCCAATACCTCGGAGATGTAGCGCTTGTTGCTTAAAGTACCGGCAATACGTACTAGAGGAGTGCGAGAGTGATATCCAATACCCCCATATCATAATACCCGGTGAAGGACCAGTGTGGCGGTGCATAACGCAGCTGTTCAGCATCCTCTCTCCACGGTGTCTTCAGACTGGAATCCCCCCTCAGGGTGCTCACCTTCTTTAAATAAGTACGGGTGACACAATTCCGAGGTGCCCTAGTGATCTTTTCCTTTTCCCACGGGGTTTACTGTCTTTGGTAAACACGGGCTTCACGAACCCGGGGTACCCTAGTGATCCTTCTCTATTTTCGACCCTCTTTCTTGTCATTCAATTCATTCTTTCTTTCTCTTCCCGTCTAGACCACAGATATTAAAACAAATGTTTGGCGCAGTATAGCCGAAGTCGGCTCTTGCGCCAATAAACCCCAAAATCACTCACCCAGACTGGAATCCGACCATCGTGGTGTTGCAGACAGATGCGTGACTCGTCAGTAAAGACAACTTCATTGCATTGTGCCACCCACATCCTTCTTTCGTCGCACCATTGGCGGCGGAGACGTCTGTGGTTCTACGTCAAGTGTAGACCAAGCAATGGACGTCTTGCGGACAGACCACTTTGCTGTAAATGGCGTCGAATGGTACGCGCAGACACTGAGTGATGCGTTACGGACTCAATGTGCTGTGCTATGGTTCGTGATGTGACTGAGCAATTCGTCACTGCTATGCGCACAATTTGCCTGTCTTCACGTGAAGTGGTGCACTGAGGTGGATGCGATCGACCACGTCGGTCCGTCGTACCCTCCTGCATCCAGCGGTCATATATCCGTATTACAGTTGTTTGGTTTCGTCCAACACGACTACCGATTTCCCTGAAAGATAATCCACAATCTCGGTAGGCCACTATCCTTCCTCTGTCGAACTCGGATACTTGATCAAAAGCTGATCGCTGCATTCTACGAGACATAACTGATCGTTTTTTGAAAAAAACCACAAGAACACACAATTGCCGAACTTGAAATCGTCGAAATCTCCAAGCCTTAAATAGCGCTTTGAGGTGGCACCACAGGCGTGCGTGATGTATGTCTGCGCTGAAATTCTAATTATTGGCATATCTTACCTCCGCTACAACTCCTAATGCTTCCTAATGCATGTTGTAAATTTCATGATATTTGCGTGCTTCCTTCAGGGTGTTGCATTTACGGTGGCCAGCAGTGTATTTTCAAATTATTGCCTTTTTATGGAAAATGTTACTATAATAATAATAATAGCTTGCCAATATATGGCTAGGAATTCTACACCTTGGTTGTACTTAAATTTTTGAAATACATAATTCAGAAATGCATGTTTTCATATTTTATTACATTAGAATATAGAAATTTTAACAAAAAACTCGAGATGATTTTAATAGATCATAACTCTGGAAATAATGTAATTTTTTTTAAAAAAATTAGTTCCACCCGGTTATAGAATTTATAGCTATATATCGGCAAAATAATATTATTACGGAAGCATTTCTCATGAAAAGGTGAATGTTTTGAAAATATGTAATTCTTTTTTTTTTTAAATTTTTGCCAAAAAAAATGCATTTAAATAGTCTTTTCTTGTAATAATATTCTTAAAAAATTGTATTTCTAAATTCTATTTCAACTGATACTAAATATCAAAAAAATTATTCATTTTAGCATTTTTTCAAAATCATGGTTACGAACGTATTCCACCTTAAACAATATTGGAAGTACATAAATACTTAAATTCTCATTAAAATATTATTATATGTTTGATTTCAAGCATATTTAATTTAATTAAATTTTAAAACTTTGGGAATAATTTGAAGACAAAAAAAGTTTGAGTATAAAAAAACTACGTATTTAGGAAATCGGACAAACATAAATGCAACAATTGATATTTTGATAATTTTACTTAAGATCGAATCTGTTTTACAAAATAAATAATTGATTTTAATGCCTACATGATCCATTTAATTGTAATCTTAACAAATCATTTTGTATTTTTCTTATTTATATCATTGGAATTGTTGGAAAAGGTCTGCATTTTTACGATGAACTTATTTTTCAAGAAAAATTCAACGATAATAACTTTTTGAGCTTTTCATCGTGTAGTAAATAATATAATACCAAAATTTACTAAATAAAATATTTACCAGAAATATAATTATCTGCATCTTAGCTAGTTTATATTCCATCTTTCAATAACGGAAATATAAACTAGGAAAAGGATACAAAAAAATAATAAAAAATTCTTTATAAGTATTCGGAGTCAAGTTAAAAATCCCGAGGCCGAACCTTGGACAAACTTTTTTCTTTTGATTCAACAAACAATCTTTTTTCCCTCTAAAATATTTAATGATACTATTTTATAAGATATTTTCAAGAATACGTTCTTTACATCAGCTTCAAAAAATACCAAAATCAAGTTATATCAAAGAAGAAAAAATTTGAAGAGAAAAAAAAAAAAAAACTAAAAATGCATTCCAAAACACGGGGGGGGGGGGGGGTAAAAAGTAAACAAACAAATTCTTTGGAAAGCACACGATTTCACCAAAGGGCAAAGCGAGCAAAGGGGAAAAAAATCATGTTTGATAATACGCTTTCTTTAGCGGTGATAAAATCTGTTCCGTCCTTCTGATCTAAATATAGTAGTGAAAAAATAATAAATAAATAGATGGTAAAAGACTCCAAGTCCCTTTTCCTTATCAATTTCAGCAATGGTAAAAAAATAAGTCAGATGGAGTTTTATGGTGAAAGTTTATGAGTAATAACGGTTTATGCTAGTTCGATATAGCTCAAATTACTTGTAACCAATAAAAGTCTTGGAAGAAACGTTGGATGTTTTTACGAGAAATCTTTCTTAATTTTTTTCTATACTGAGAAGAAATTCGTAACCCAATTTAGCCTGAAGCATAAGTATGATGCTTTTGGAAGCAATTTTGGTAAAATATTTTTAAAAACATTGGATACAAGAGAAGAGGAATTTTCCATTATTTACTCGATTTTAAAGGCCAGGGTGAAAAGTGTCGAATGAGATAGAAAAAGATATTCGCCGATAATAAGTTATGTTGTTCTTTGTCAAATAATAATATTTGCATATCTTCGTTGCACGTTTTTTTATTTCAATTAAAGGAGCTTGGTGACGTAATTTAAAATCTTATTTTTATGAAATTCAAATTTATTCGCTCGTTCAAAAACGATGTGTGTGTATTGCTAAATATACATTTAATTTTAATTTTTAGTGTCATTTTAAACTATTTTTTATCGTATTTTTTATTTTACGTACCTTTGTATATGACGTAAATTACCTTTAATTCAATAGGCAGCTTGTGTTGCTTGTGATGTAGCGTGTTCGCCTCGTAAGCTTTAGGTTGTGGGTTTGATCCCGGCTGTAGTCGATAGATTTTCTGGAAGCGAAAATCATAGACAAGGATATCATATGATTATGTAGCATGTAAAAGATGCCTTAAGTGTCTTATTTGACTCTGGTTCCGAAAAATTAAATCACTGCATTATTCAGCATCCGAGGAATGCTTGAATTGAATAAAATTCAAACCTCATAGTTTGGAAGCAGAATCCTCCCCTAGATGGGGCTACCAATGAAATGGCTTCCAATATTGGACACTTGCCATATTTGAAAAATGACTTGGCTGCTAAATTTCAGCCCATCTGAAACAAACAACAAACATTTAATTTAATTATCAAATAATTTGAATTAAATGCTTGAAAATGATGTAAAATTCGTTGAGAAGATTATTTTTATATAATTATCTAATAAAAAAAAAAGCTACTTTGATCACAAAAGGCGAAAATATCATGAAAATTCCTTTAAGTATATTTATTACAAAACTCCATATGACAAATTAATCACATACATGTACAAAATTATGCTATGAGAAACGCTATTTTGAAAATATTATGAAAAATCTTATAAAAAATACGCGTTATAAAGATCCATACGACTAATCTTATACAGACCTTTTTATACTACTTGGAAAATCCTCGAATACCTAAAAAAAATGCAAAGAGCTAAATTTTCTGAATAAATAAATCATATAAATAAATATGCATAAATTAACTATAAAATAATAGTTAATATTTAAATACTTTTCTTCTTCCAAAAATTAAATTCTATATAACAGATGTTTATAATTTTAAGAATCGTATGTTACTTTGTAAATTCTAAAAATTTTTTCTCGCTGAAAGACACTATTTATAATATTTAGTATGTAAAATAATACTTAATTTGGTACGTATCAATTTCCTAGTAATTTTTTTTGGAAATATTTTCCTTTGTCTCATACTGCATTTACATGAATTTTTTGATAAAAATGAAATTCCCAACCTTTCTTGGAATGTAACGATGGACGCAATAAAAGCTTACGTTTATTAGTTCAAATTCAGTACAAATTACCAGTTTATATTTCCATTAGCATTAGTACAACAGAAATAAATCACTTTATTCTTGCTTCTTGGCTAAATAACGTTTTGAATAATAATTCTGTATTGAAAGATCAAAACACACATCGCTGTTAAATTTAAAAGATTTAAACATGAAAATAATACTTCGGTGGCATAAAGCATGTATTGCAATTATAAATAAATCAATTTAATAAATGTGATATAGTTTATTCCATATGTCAGCTCTTAAGAATTTTAAAAACTAATTAAAATACAAGAAACAAGTTTTAAAAAATCCAAAATAATTTTTAATGCAATCATTATTACTACTTAGTAAAAAATAAGTACCCCCCAAATGCAATCATATAAAATATCTTCAATCACTCATAATTTCATGAAAATGTTACGTCGAATTATCTTTTTAGTAGCACCAATTTAATAGTTAATTTCTGAAATATTAAAGAAGCTATTTTACAAAAGCATTTATTAATAACCAGAACAATGAGGATAGGATATACTAGATTCAAATGTAAGCAATTGGGTCTGACCTAGTGTTTCTCAAACTTTCAATATTTCCAATCCAATATTCAATCATAATTTTCATCGCACCCCCTCAATACAATAACAATGTATTGAACTCGATAATACGATAGTTAGACGCTAAAGCTGCAAAACAACTTTAACCTGTTAAGTACCGCTTGCGTATATAAACGTCTTGCTCAGTCAGTGTGTAAATTGTCCATGACGTATATATACGTCTTTCCGAAACACGATTTTTTTCTGCTCACTGCTATCTATAAAATTATTCCGAAGGCTTTGAAATGTAATAAAATGACCCTGACAGCGTTTACGAATAATTTACGTATTTCAGAGAATTTGCTTATCCATTCCCTTTCTCCACCCCCAATACACTATATACACGTGCATACGTACAAAACGGTGGCATTGGGGACAGCGTCGCGTAAATTTTTTCGGCAGTTCATGGATTAATTATAAACTGTACAAATTATGAAGAAAAGGGTTGATTTTTGCATGTGATATTATATATGATAAGTCCGTGGGGTCACTGGTAATTATTAAACTTGTACTTAAATTAGTATTTTTAAATTAATTATAAAATACATTGTGTAGTGCTGATACATTTATAACTGTATATATCACTGTAAGTGCTGTTGTTTTCTTTTTTATTGTGCCAGAGTATATTTTGATTGTTCACTTTCAATAAATTAATATTTTTTAAAAATAATCTTTTGTTTCCGACTTTTCAAGATCATCGAGCCCCCCTTCCTAGGGTTATCACCCCCCCCCCCAGTTTGAGCAGTGTGGGTCTAACCGCTGTGTAGCATTCCGTATTATGTTATGATTGGTGTAGCTATAAACTAATTATTTTCTGAGTTGTTACATTTGACAACATTGTAATAATCCAATACACTTAAATATTTTCAATTCTGTTCTCTCTCAAACTAAGAAATAAAAGTTTGGAGTGCAGTCATTATGTTAAGCAGTTTAAGGGAATCCGGCACGTCTATAGGAGCTCATGTTAAATTGCGTAAGTTTATGTATCTTTTTCTTACTTCTCATAGATAAAATTTTTACAGTAGATTATCTCTACTATCAACAAAACTTTAACGAAGGGTTTTGTTTTTTTTGTTCAAAATTAAAGTAATTATAAATTACCTAAGAAAATATGTCCAATTTTTTTCCATAAAATTTAGTTTTAAAAAAGCCTATCTAACAAAGTTTGCAAGATATATCCTCCATTAAAATGTGTAAACATATTAAAAGTGTGCTGACTGAAAATTTGAGGATTATATAATAAGTAGTGTGCTAGAAAAAGATACATAAAGTGAAAAATATTATATTGTGAGAAAACAGGCTTTAAAGTAAAAATTTTTAATTTATTGAGTATTTACCTTTTTTAGTACTTTTCAGTAGCATATGATGCATTTTCTTTACCCTCTACGTCTACAAAAGACTTCTAATTTCTTTTTTCATTATTTTTAGAAACAATTTAACCTTTTCTAACATCTCAAGATGCCTTCGACGGACTACATGTATCCTACGTACATCTATTTTTTGAAGCATGGCACACAGTTATAACTTGGTTCAATATTACAGTGTTTTAAGATCATTAATTGTTCTACATGACTTACTTTGAACTGTGCAGTAGCAATACTTGTGCCTAGTTTTAGAGTTTTTAATTCCACAAATGTTGATCTTGGAATCACTGACCATATGGTGTTATTAACACCGTACTGTTTACGCATACAGTCTTTTGGATAAACCCAATACATTTTTTCTCCACTTGAACATCATATGGACTCGTGCTCATTAGAAACGTTTGCAAGGAGAAACACAGTTGCTCCTAATACAGATAAGGTGATGCGTGTCAAGGAGTAGCTTCACTTAAAAATAAATAAAAATACTTCTAATTATCGTATTTACTCGTATCATATATCATTTCAAACAAAAATATTTAAA
The DNA here is from genome assembly GCA_019973975.1 of Trichonephila clavata. NCBI lineage: Eukaryota > Metazoa > Arthropoda > Arachnida > Araneae > Nephilidae > Trichonephila > Trichonephila clavata. The sequence continues at coordinate 74,597 of BMAO01004161.1, forward strand.
CTTTTAAAAAATATTAAAAAATGAAAATCGATAGTTTTTTTAAAAAAAAAATATACCTGCCGGACCTCCTTAAAAATCAATAATATATATGCCATTTTTCAAATGAATAAATCTTTACTTGCCTTATTATTCTTTCCTCTTTTAAAATAGACATTTTTGTCCGTTTTGTACAAGTAAAGCTTAACGATAAAATTCATCGAGACAGGCACCTCAAATAAATATTAGCTGCCATTGCCATAAGCGTTTAAAATTACCTTTCCTGTAATTTTTATTTTTTGATGATAATAAATTCATTTCAGAGTTTCTCTTCAAAAAGAACACCCTTTTATTTAAAATAATCTAAGCTTTATAAGTATTAGAAACAGTACTTTAAGAAAATATTGTTAGATATTTAGTATGTTTGAGAGTAATGTATTATTTATACAGTATCAATTAGTTTTATAAGTGCGCCGATGGATTTTCATGTGCACATTTACTCGTAAATCTGGTCTAAGCTTTTAAAACAAGTGACACTTATGAATAAATAATGCAAAGATAATCACAAAATAGCGTTTACCTTTGACTGTAACATTAATGTTTCATCTATTCACTGAAACATAAATGAAAAATATTTTCTGCAATGTTTTCTTTTGAACATGTATAAGCTTGAAACTTAGAATCAAATTTATTTTCCGCTCATGAAAAAGATCATTTTCCCAAATCGATATTAATCGGAATTTCGATTGATTAATTGTTTTTGAATGAGGCACTTTGAAGTTACGATGAGGTCTACTGGGACAGACCTAGTAATTCTGAACCTTAGTCAAGCAATTAGGAGGAATATCTATTAGGATTTCAGAGAGTGTTAATTATTCAAAGTGAAACAATTGCAGATTCATTTAATCTTACAGTAAATAAGGCGAAATTAAATTAAGTAACTTAAATATTTTAATGTAGATTAAGATTTTGACTTCATGAGACGTGAATTCCAGACTTTCATTTTTCAGCCGTAGGCGATGAATGATGGAAATTGAAGTCATTTTGCAGAGATTCTAACCCTATTATGGAATACATTAACCACTTTTGGCAAACAGTAATTTTTACCCAACAATATTGTAAAATATCTGAGCTTAAAATATGAAGAGGTTATTATTTAAATATGGCTCTTTATCCCGGAAGAAGGCATGCACTCGATTCTAGCGTTAGTGGACTCACGGGGTGAAGCTGTCATCTCAATCTTTTTTTATAATTAATTTTGCTGAAACGATAAAAATCGTATTTCCAGTGAATAATTTTACTAAGAGAAAGTATACTTTCCTACTTTTAAAGATTTTTCAAATTTTCTTTGACAATTTGAGAAAAAAAATTTAATCAAACTTAAATGCTTCAAATGTGCCTAATTTTAATAAAAGACATAAATCACAGAAGCTTTGCGATAACATTACAGGAATGCTATTTGCTGGCAAAACTGTCATGCTTAGTGTTCAAGTTAATGTAGTTTTTTGTCCTAAGATGATCGACAAACAGCATGATGAACTTTTATTTTTTGTGTGTCTTGTAGTACATTTGTGACTTCATATACTTTTTGATGGAACTCCATAGGAAGCATTCGAAAATCTTTCCTTCGACTCAAACGTTTTATTTCTATCGTTTTTTTTTAAATTTAATTTCGTTATCATGATTAATATGCATTAATTCTTCTCGCTCTTCCTTTGTTTGATCAATTTACTTTTCCGAAATTTAATCTTTATCCAGTAGAGATCGCAGATGCCCCTTCCTTTTTTTATATTCTGTTTATTTACATTCATAAACCATAATGAGTCGTGCAACACAGGAATCAAAACGAGTCACTCATTCAAGAAGGTAAGGTGTGGCTTGTTCATCAAAAATATTTTGGAACTAAAGTGGTTGTGCGGGGGGGGGGGGACTCAGTCCCTGTAAGTACCTTAAGAATGTAAAAAAAACTCTCACTCTCAAAAAAGAGAGAGATATGTGACTAATACGTTTTAGATCCAATGAAGACTCATATACGAGGATGTTGGCAAGGTTTAATTGATAAAAAAAATCAAACCGTTTTCTTTGAATTAAAATATTCATAAGCGTAGGGTGATCCTGTGCCTCAAACAACCGCTCCCGGTTAAAAAAGTACTATTTACAAAATTAGCATCTAGGCAATTGGCATAAAATTCTGTCACCAAAAGTTGAAAAATAAAAGACAGGAATTCACACGTCTCCCTTCTTCTAAGAAATATGGATTTCAAATTTTCAAAAAATAAACGAGAATTCAGTCTAGATATTTTTCAATGCATACTGTCTTCAATGCGTTAATACTGATTCTACTTAAATCGTTGAATATTTGTCTGATTAATTATGCAAATAAAAAAGTAATTTCTTTTGAATACGATTAGTTTAAAAATAATAGCTTTATTTAAAAAATATTTGAAATTAGATTTTTTCTAAACTTTTACTCTGCCATTAACCTTGTATGATGATGTAAAAATCATCTTACATTTGGATGATCTTCTTATAAATTCTAGAATGTTTTCTCTCTTATTTGATTTTGTTCAACTAACAATACGGCATATGCGAAAACGATTTGAAATAAACTAATATAGTAAATAACATGTATAGTGTAACATAATTAGCATTGCGTAAATAAAATGTATAATTTATCTGTATCGTTGGATAAAGTAAATTTTTTTAAAGTGAAACTGCCCGTCACATTACAAAAAATTCAATAATGTCAAGGAAATTTACTACGCAAACTGATTTAATGTTAAGTTCTTAGTATCCTGAAATTTGTCTTAATCACACATTCTATCTATACCCTTAATTTGATTTTAGACACGTGTTTTGGTTTTAAAAGATATTAATACTTTTCTATTCCTTATTAAATCTTCGCATACCATGAAATAAGTAGTTGCTGTTGAAAATAATGATTTTAAGTATAATTAAAAATTGTCCAGCTTTTTAACCCTTTACCCTTGTAGAACAAAATTGTAAGAACAAAACAAAATAAGGGGGAGGAGTAAAATTTCATTAAAAGAACTTCCATTCAAAGTTAGTTATTTCAGGTAGAAAATAATTTTAAAAAAATAACTTGAATCGTGCCAAATGACAAAGCTTATATTGTCTAAAACTAAAATGAGTTATTGCATGAATTAAGTAGAAAAGGTGTACCAACGACCCGATGAAACATTCTAAGTCATTTCTTGGCAAGTAAGAATGTCCTTTTATTAATCAAACAATAAATTTTGGAATAATTTGAGTTATAGAAATATTTCTTTATTTTTACAATCTTTGGTTCTTTGAGAACGCACAATTACTTGCGAAAAGGAAAGTAAAAATATAAAATCCGAATCCAACATTACTCTTAGGATTCCAACAGCTCTCTATTCATGCGATATTCATATATTGTTCTTTATTCTTTATCCATACCGGATGTTTCCAAAAACCGAAAATGTGAAATATTGTACCATATCCAAAAATTCTGTCATCCAGTTTCGAAGGGAGAAAGTTTGTTTTCCATTTGTCATCAAAAACTGGGTATTAATAATAAAACTTTTCATTGGAAACTTATGCAAAAGTATAAGGATTTAAACATACACCAGCCAGGGAACTATACTCGCATTTTATTTTCACCAACATTTTTCTTCCTATATATCAGTCCATATTCTTCTTCGGAATCTACGAAACCATTTATTTAAAGCATTAGGTATTTATTTATTTATTTCTATTCTGGGCCGTCAAACTTAGTGAGGGATGATGAAAAATGATGGAACGCCTTCTGACACGCTAAAAGCATATTCATCGCTGCATCTACCCTTCTATCCCTCCCTCGGATCTGCTCACCCCTTCGACGCAACCCCAGAAAAATGCGTTCTCGCTTTTTTCTTTGATATTACTTTCAACTTTTTTTTTCTTCATAAGATTGAAGAATGAAGAATAATCGTTTCATATCCTTCATAATACTTTTTTCTTGGTCCTGGATTATAAGATTTAGTACTAGAATGGTCTTAATCTAGGATTAGGAAGAGTCTTAAGCAAGTATGTTTAATTGCAAATTGAAAAGTTTTATAAGTCTTCGGAACTGGAACTTTTTTCTGTACTAATAAGCAAGCTTATTTTCCTTACTCGCAGGCTTTCGCAAACTTTTTTTAAGAATATATTTACGCTTAAACTAGTATCTGCTCGAGACTATGTTTCATACTTCAATTGTTTCACTCAATCCTTCTGATTAGGAAATACATTGTTATGTGTGTGTGTGTTAATAATACGTTAACAAAAATATTATCTTCCATTTTTTTAGCAAGTTAATTTGGCATTAACTTGAAATATTACACATAGAAACCACTATGAATTTCATTAAGCAGAAAATCCTATTTTTATGCACCAAGAAACATATTCTCTTCCATTAGTTGTATAGCTGAATAGATTATGTAATATAAAGGATTTGTGAAGAAATAATGCACTGTGTGAGCATAATTGCTTTTGATTAATGAATTCTAAATATTTAACTCATTTGTTAGTCATTATAAAAATTTGCGAATAAATAATTTACCACACAAGTATATTTAAATGTCTTTAAATGATATTAAAGAAATTATTCAGGATCGTCTAATTTTTTGTAAGAAATACTCTAATATTAATATGAAATTCTGACATCTCATTTTTTCTGTATAAAATATATTCTGCGTTTTATTACCTATTTTGAGAGAGAGAGAAATTTTAACTATCATCTTTACCTTTCTTGAGAAAGCGAGAAAAAGATGATTCAATAACAAGATATAACAAAGAGATGCAATGCTATGAATAGGTATATTTGTTACATGCATGTGAGTGCAAAATTTATTTAGTATTTTTTGAAATATTTCTTTTTGTTGGAGAATGTGTATTATATTCAAATTTTTCCTTTTGTGATATTCAGATAAGACATCCTTAAACATGTTTTAAATGATATATTAGGAACATCTCTCAATAGCTGCTATCTTTATTTAAACTTCTCTTTCGTGCATCTTAGAAATCATGGGTTTCTGCTCATTGTAAAGTGATTAAATATTCCAGTGTTCTTGGTAAAAAAGCATTATTGCCTTCCATTAATTTATTTTGATTTAAAGCATTACTTTAAACCTGCGTCCATTAAAAAAAATATTTGTTTCTTAATGTATACTTTTCAGCTCAGATCTTTTGAAAATCTGACTGAAAAAAATGTTTCAATTATTATTTTTTTTACGTAAAAAGATTATTATTTTCTCCAGAATTCTTAAAATGGCAACAAGGAATAAAGGATAGTAAGTTAATAACTAGTTTGTTTTAAAATAACTATTTACTCTGGTTTTATAAATGGCTACCACACGTCAAGGAAAATATTTAACAAATTTGCCAAAAATTCTCCTCAAGAATGGCTTACCAAACATTATTTATGGCTATCACTGATTTAGTAAGATTATTGGTTACCGATTGTGTTGTGTGATATGCGTTTGCAATTAATCCAAACTATTTCTCAATAGGAGTTAAGTCTGAGCATATAAGTAGCCAATTCACGACAGAGAATTTAGTGAAATGTTCATCCAACCAGGTAGAAGACGACAGGGAGCTATGAGAGGTGCGGTTTTCTTGCGGAATCTTGCAGAAATACTCGATTTTGATGACAGTACAACATAAATGTAGATGGACACATCTCTGCGTACCATCTCTACTTACCAATGTAGGACGCTAGCAAAAGTGCCAACAACTTCCAAGAGAAAACACCCGACACCATGTTTGAGCCGCAATGACCTTGTATTTTCCAGTCTGATGTTTAGGATCCATGGCTTCAGGAGTTTCTCTGCCTTCATTCGCGTTAAGTTGCCGGAATCGAGACTCGCACACTCTATGCTACTCGTTTCCTGTCCTCTAGAATCCATTATGCATGTTTCCTTGCCCAGGCAAGACGTGCATTGGGCAATCATCCCCTCGTAGGTGTACTTAATACTAGTACAGTGAAACGAGCTTTGCACGAGCCATTTATTGACTGTACGGCTGTGTGGTAATTTGAGCTCATATTTAGCTTCACTCATTATACGGCTGAGCCGTCTCACACTATGCTCGTTTAAGGCTGATTCTCCTCTGTAGTTTGGCGACTCGCTTATTTTTCTCCCACCATTCGCTGGTTCTCGGTATACTCTTGACACTATTGACCTTGAAAATCATAATTCTCTGATTTCGGAAACTGAATGACCAATGAGTCGAGTGCTTACTATTTGCCGATGACCGAAGGCTTCTAAATCAGAATTTTTATCTGTACTGGCGGTTGAAATGACTATCTGACAATAACCATAGTAGAAGCTATATAAACAGTTTGACAGCGCTCTCACATGCATATAAATAATGCAAAACGCTTCATAGTTTGACTAGTAATATCTATAGCTAGTTCGGTGACATTTCATTGCATTTAACAGTTCATTAATTTCTTATTAAAAGTTATTTTACGAAAAAAAATTCTTCAAAAATTTATCTTTTTTTACAAATTCTTTATGAATTTAATGTTGCACATTTTTTTGTGCTCAAATTATTCTTATAAAGTACTAGATTCTAAACTTTTAAACTTTATACTCATATTTTCATCTATGTTCTCTTAAAATTTTATTTATTTTTTATTTTGCATATTTGCATACCACTTTATTATACTAAAGTTAAAAAAATACATATTTTAATCTTATATAGCAAATTAAAACTACCATCAATAAAATCAATATTTATAAGACCTTAAATGGTTTGAAATAATTATCAAATAGAAAATTTGAGCAAGGGAGGTTTATACATTATCTTTATTAATAAAATAAATTTCCCTTAGAATTTTCGAAGTAATTTTGAACTTATAACCATTTTCTTTAATATTTCCTCAGTTGTGTCTTGCATGTAATATGTTCTGTTGAAAATCGATTGAGTTTGGTCTTACTATTACTTCCTTTCCATTTTTATCTTAACTATTTATCATTTCCATGTGATTAAACTTTTGGGATTCAATAGTCAAACGATACTTTGTAAAGAAACAATGAAGTGGATCTCGGCGGGAAAGGATAGATCAAACTTTCGAAAAAAACTAGCTTGTTAAGCGAAGGAAATCAATTCTTCCGCTTTTACTTTTGTTAGAAAGAGGCTGGATTCGTTACTATAAAATACAATCTAACAATGTCGGAAAGGAAACATCTTCTGAATTAAAATGGTCTTTAGGTGGATGATAAAAACGATATTAAATCTGACTTCTTGTGTGATATAACTTTTTAAATATATACGTAATATTTATTCAGAAATACAATATACAACGAAATAATATAAAAAAATGACTTTTTAAAGCATGTTAACTGTTTAAAAAATGGAAGCAAAATATTTAAATTGATCCATATATCAAATGTAAGTGTGGGTCTATTTTAAAAAGCATGTGTGAAAAATCAAAAATGTAACGAAAAATATTTTCAACTTTTTCAGAAAATGATCAAAACAATATAAATTCGTCTACATGGTACAATAACTTGAAGATTTTAATGGAAAAAATAGTTGTGTGGTTTATTTCTTTAAAAATAATTGAATAGTTATCCAACATAGTTGGGTTCAAAACCTATTCTCTGGAAGTAGTATTGTTTTAGATGATTTATATTTTTATATATAATTGAAATAATAATGATTCATTCAATATGTCGTTTGGACATAATTGGAAAAAGAAAATTCAAATCTTGAATATATTTATACATGATACATCAAAACACAAAAACGTAATTACTATTTTAGTTAGAAAAGCACCCTTAGTTAGAAAATTTGTCAGAAATGTTCTTATTACATGTACAATGTTTTACCTTGTTGAAACTAAACTGTTGTTTAATTCAGTATCTGTAATGGTGTAAACTACACTTCATTATAACAAATGCATGGATTAAACTTAAAGTAGTAAGTTTCGTCTAAATGAAAATAACATATCAAAAGCTATTTATTTGTCGATTGTGATCATGTTTGTTTGTTTGTCGCATATGAAAAAGTCTCATTCTTATAGTAGCCATTTATTCAGATTCAAACATACAACAATGATTTTTATTTTTAATTAAAAAAAATTTTATTCTTTTCAGATATTCGTGGTTACAAAGGATTGGTGGAGATCCTGTCATATGGCAGGAACGTACGAACAACGCAACATTTTACATTCACAATGTTACCTACAGCTATCAAGGAATATATTTATGCCAAGCATCCAATACCATCAATGGCATTTTTAACACTTTAAAATCAGAAGAAATATTTCTAGATGTTACAGGTCAGTACTCATTTGGCTACTTTTTAAAAACTATTTATGCATATTTCTTAGAGTATTTTTATTACCCAAATACCTTTTTTTTCATGAAGTAGTATATTCATAGATATATTTGTCAGAGTTATCAATATTGTTACGTTGATCGGGGTTCAAGGATTTTATGCAAAATCAGTCGTAAACAACAAGGAGAGTGATGGGAATTTATTGTCGAAAATCAATCCTTCAAAACACAGGATTCAACAGGAAATTTCGCAGAATAAATATTAGAAGGATTCCACACCTTCAACAACATTTAGTTACAAATACACATATATATATAAGCTTATTCCCAAGCACAGCGGAGCTAATCACGGTCAAGGCAAGTTTACTAATCGCTAGTCAAAACCAGACTGTTTGTTGCGACGAGTATCGCTCTATTTATAGTCGTGGCTGAAACTTCGAGAGAGATGCGCTCGCGTCATAGATCGAGAAATTAGTGGACTTCTCCACTAATTTCTAGAAGAATTCAGGAGGTCCCGAACTGACCAAACTTGTCGACAATTGGTCGCCAAAAATTATGCCAACTTGGCTCTATTGCCAATATTTCGCCAAGTTCCCATTGAATCGCCATTATAACGTAAGGGACGGCGTTGCTTGTAAATATTACAATTTTAACATGAATTAAATATAGCATATATTAATATAAATGCATTGCACATCCAAATACAAATTATTCACATTATTTTATACAAAATTCGTAACAATATTTTTAGAACTTCCTCGATTATGTGTTAGTGATTACTTATCGTATGCATGGCACACAATCATATGCATTTACATGCGACATCAGATTGCAGTAACATCGTGTCAGAAATGTTAAATGGAGTTATTAATGTCAGAAATTAATGCTTTGTCAGGGCTTTCTTTTGTATTTGCTTTTGTACTTCCTATAATAAAGCTTTCTAACAGAATTATATAATTGCACTACTGTAATAGACAGACCTTGAACGCAGAAGGCTTGCTTCAGATAGACACGTAGGGCGTTTCATTTTATATTTTATTAGAGAATTCCACCTTCTTTGATGTTCACTGTGTCAAGAGTGCACATTGAAATGACTTTGTTTATCCATTTTGAGACTATTCACTGTCTTCCATAGATTTTTGTACCAAAGCAACAATAGCAACGATATTGGAAATGCTATTACGATACGTTACTATTGTTCTGATGACTTTTGGATCGCTAGTTTAAGACTTTTCGCTAATAATTTGGGTTCAATTAATCGAAATTATTTTTCCATGAATATATTTTTTTTTTGCTGCTTTTCTGGTAATTTTTATGTGTGAATTTGAGTAATCATTATAGCTAAAATAGCCTTTCATCCCTTCAGTGTGATGGTAAATGACAACTAAGCTCGCTTGGGAATTAAACAGTGGGGTTTCGATTCAGGCTGATCACCTGTTCGGAACATTTGCTCATGCACCTCAGCACTCAAGGTCCCGTAAAATGAGATGGGCAGAATAGACATTGGCCCTCTATGGGCTCCTGTGCCACTGAGTTTTTATTGGTAAAAATAAATAATTAGTTTTATATTCAATGTTTTCAAGTAGCTTTATGTAAATTATACTATATTTATATAGTTTTTAAATATAAAAGAGATATATTCAGATATAATTTTTTATTGTTTATTTACCCGTGTTTTCTTGGTTTAGAGTACTCAGTAATAAATCTGATTTAAATAAATTATTTATTGGCATAAAACTTTTCTTTCCCACTTTTTAGGTCAGTTCTTTTCTGAGTAAATTTGAGATAATATCATTACTGCTAAAAATAGGTTCTTAGCTTTACGTTGAACATTTTAAGGAAACTTTATATAACAGTCTGCGATAAAATCTTTCCAAACTTCATGATAAGAGGCAAAACTTACAAACCCTTCTTGGCAACTTTTGCCAGACTAATATCTAACAATAATTTATTCATGTTTGACTTTCTAGCGTTCGCTCGACTTAAAAAAAAAATTAGTTTCACGTTAAATATCTTGAAAGAGCTTCTAATTTTCGACAATTTACGATTCACCAATTTAGAATAATTTAAAACCAAGTCCCTTAATTCTCTTGTGAGTTGAATTACAAAACATCACAATTCTTCAAGTGCTGGAATTTCTTCTTTTTCTTCCACAGCCATTTCTCTAAACTTTGAAAACGTTGAAAATAAACGCTAATTAAAAAGCAGTTTCCTTAGGACACAAGTTTCGCGTGACTTTGTCAGACATTTGGTGTTACACCGTATCTAAATTATATACTGCCCAGGCTATTTCAAGTACAAAAACGACCTGCTTTCTGAAGAGTGGGGGGGGGGGGTATAATCATACCTTCATGAATAATGATCAAATGTTTAAAAACAAGTCGTTTAATTCTGTTCTAGTCGTGCAGTAATTACAAAAAGTGCAGAGTGTTAAAAACACTTCAATGTTTTATGACTACCACACCCATTACTCAGTATTTCAATACGTTCTGTAAGAAGTTGCAAAAACTTTTAAATTTGAGATGAAATGCTGCTAAAAATTGTGAATTTAATGTATTTTTATGCAATTTGTAACTTAATGATTTTAAGTATTTCATTTGATTGTTTAAGAAAGCTAGGATTTTTGTTGTTCATCTATTAGCTTTTAGAAATTTTACCTTCGCAGCGCGTTATACATTAAAAAATTAAGCCACATGTGGTAAAATCGGGGTTGGATTCAATGAAGTCTCATTTAACCTAACGATTATTTATTAAGTTAGGTTACACAAAGACAACAGTTACCGTTAACAAAAATAATGTGCAAGAAACATGAACGAATTTTTATAGTGAACACTTTATTTTATCGCTTGGTCTCTACTAAAGATAGATAGTCACTAGAGGGCACTAGTTTAGACAGTCAGTTACATTCATAACAAGAGCGGTTACACCTTTTTCAAGTATGAAAATATAACTTTAATATAAATATATTAAAATATTTTAATCCCTTTAAGTGCAACTGGCGTACATATCCGCCTTGCTTAACCGGTGCATTGAAAGCTTCGGACGTATATATCCGTCCCACTATTCATATCTTTGCGCTGTTGTTGTCTTGTCCATGCAATGCTAGGCTTGTCCAAGCAATGAAATTAAATGGCGCCGAAGACGCCAAAAACGGTCCTTGCTTTGTCGACAACCTTTGGCGAATAAAGCAGTTGATGGTTAGTGTGGTTTAGGTTTATGTTCTAGAGATCAGCCAATATAAAGAACAATTAAAAATGTAGTTAGGAGAAAGTTGAATTTCAGGACAGTTAGGACATTATAACTTCTCTGCCCATCAGAGGATTTCCATCCCTTTAAAATGTCTTGTACGAAGTCTGGCGGGGGTGATTGAAATTACTTGGTCAACATTAAGATGTGGAATGAAAGCTTTTAACAGGAGGGGGGGGGGTGAGTTTACTGCTAGCTATTACATCAGCATCAGTATGGGTAAGGCTATTGGAAAATTAATAGGAATTTTGGGTTTCCTTGGTAAAGGTTATCAGCCTGCTTATTGACGAAGAGAACTGTGTCAGAGCCGGTATCCATTGCAAAGTGCATGTTCTTTGAGCTGCACCTACTTTATTTATAAGAACACTTACATTCTGGGTCAGTTGGTTATTACCCTTCTGGATCGCCTGAAGCGCAGATGTAGAGTTGGAGAACAGAAAATACCACTGTAACTTTCAGTTGCTCTGTAGTGGTAGTGATCCAAAGCTCTGTTAATGGCCATAAGATCACACTTGATTTTTTAGAAATTACTTAAATGTTTTTGGGAGAAACAAAAATGAACATTTAATATGAAAGTCAACAAATGATTCAGATAGAATAAACAATTATTATGTGCTTTTTTATGAGTGTTTAAATCAGCGTTTCTCAAACAGTGGGGTTATCACACACCCCTAGGGGTGTGTGATAACCCTATATGGGGGGGGCACAGTTATATTTAAAAGTCAAAAACAAAAAGTTATTTCAAAATATTAATAAACTAGCTGTTACCCGCCCGCTTCGCTAGGAATTTCATGATGTTTTATAAATTTTTACTGCTTATATATATGTATAAATTATTGATATCTAAGTCCTGCATTAAGAATTCGATTGTATTGAAAAATATACTTATACCTGTAACTGTCGCCTGTTGATAAAAAAAAAAGGGCAGAACTCATCTAATTTGTGTTTTCTAAAAATCTCTAAAATTGAAGCATAGAATGATGTTTGCTCTTTCGTAACCCCAAAACCAATTTTCGGTGGATCTCTACTCCGTAAATTGAACATGCAAGCCAAATTTCAAGTCTAAATCTAACAGAAAAAAAACAAAAGTTTTACTATCAATATCCCCGTAATCCCGTTGAGAGCCGTTTTCCAAAATAACCGCTCTTAGCGGATTTCAACTCAACAAAAGAAAAATGAATCCAAACCAAATGTCATTATTATAGTCCTTGCAGCTCGAAAAAAGTAATTTTTTTTGTCAATACGTCCCAGTAACCCCCTGCACCCCCCCCAGAACTTGATTTGCTTAAAATACATTCTTAGTGGATCCCTATTCAACAAAAGAAACATGCTTAACAAATTTCAAGTATATGGGTCTAACAATTAAAAACAGGAATTTTTTTCTGTAACTCCTCTTGACCCCTCGCAACCCTCCTTAGGGGTCAATTTTCGTTTTACTCTTTGGTAGAGGAACTCTATTCCATGAAAGGAACATGCCTACCAATTTTCAAGCAGGATGATCAAATAGTTTAAAATGGAAATATTTATCAATTACGCCTCTTAATCTCCCGAAATTAAATTTGGTAGTTCATACTCGCGAAACCCATTTTGTAGCGGTTATCTACTTTACGAAAGGAATCTGCTTATCAAATGTCAAGACTGTACGTCTAATAGTTTAAAAATGGGGATTATTATCTATAACGCCACTTCTAAGTCTGTTTTCACAAAAACAATTTTATAGGGGAATTGCACACTATGAAAGGAATATGTTTAGCAAAATTTGAAGACTGTGCGTCCAATAAATTAAAAATGCACAAAAAAATATCAATAACGCCCCTTGAACCCCCGCAACGCAGCCTAGGGGCCAATTTTCACAAAACACATTTTGTAGTGTATCTCTATCCTATGAGAGGAATCTGCTTACCAAATTTCAAACTGTGCGTCTAATAGTTTAAAAATAGAAATAATTATTTATATCTGCCCTTAACACCTCGCAATACCCTTGGGGCGCCACTTCTAAGTCTGTTTTCACAAAAACAATTTTATAGGGGAATTGCACACTATGAAAGGAATATGTTTAGCAAAATTTGAAGACTGTGCGTCCAATAAATTAAAAATGCAAAAAAAAATATCAATAACGCCCCTTGAACCCCGCAACGCAGCCTAGGGGCCGATTTTCACAAAACACATTTTGTAGTGTATCTCTATCCTATGAGAGGAATCTGCTTACCAAATTTCAAACTGTGCGTCTAATAGTTTAAAAATAGAAATAATTATTTATATCTGCCCTTAACACCTCGCAATACCCCTTGGGGGTCAATTTTTCCCAAACCTGTTTTGTAGCGGATATTTACTCCATGAAAGAAACATTCCTTACAATTTTCAAGCAGGGAGGTTAAGTAGTTTAAAAACGAAAATATTTATCTAGTACGCCACTAAATCTCCCGCAACGCCATTTAGAGGTCTTTTTTCACAAAACCTTCTTATAGCTGATCTCTACTCTATAAAAGAAATCTACTTATCAAATATAAAGACTGTGCGTCTAATAGTTTAAAAATGGAAATAATTATCTATAACGCCCCTTAAGTCCCGCAAAGCCACTTGAGGGCAATTTTCACTAAAACCATTTTGTAGCGTATCTCTACCCTATGAGAGGAATATACTTACTAAGTTTCAAGACTGTACGTCTAATAACTTAAAAATCGGAATTTCTAACGCCCCTTAAACCCCCGCCCCCGCAAACAATTGATGCTAATTTGAAATTACAAACAGACACTTAAATTTTATTTATTTGTATAGATATAGATTGGGATTATAATAACTATTGTTTAAATGTGAATAAAATGTAAATAAAAAAAAAAGAAAGGATTAAAACTAACCGTAAAACTTATCAATTTTTTGTTTCTTGCATTGCTTTTTGCATATGAAGCCTTGATTTATTATTTTTAAAAGTGCATCCGAAACAACCGATGCTCTACTTAACTGAACAGTGTGAGATAACTATCATAAAAAAAAATTATGGCACGTGTCAGCGTATTATCACGTGCGCGTAACTTTATTATGTCTGATGAAGAGCATCGGTCGCCAGTAACCAAAACAACGACTTCATTAGCTCAGCTTGGCGTTCAATTTGGCGTTCATCTTGGCATTCAGTTTCACGTTCACCCGTATAGTTTCCGTTCCCGTAAGAATACGGGAATAAAATATAGCCTATGTTACTCCCCGTTAATGAAGCTTTCCATTAGTGAAAGAATTTTTAAAATCGCACCAGCCGTTTCCGAGATTAGCCGGAACAAACAGACAGACAGACAGACAGACAAAAATTTTAAAAATTGGTTTTTTGTTATGAGTACCGTATATACTTTTAGTGCATTAAGTAAAAAGCTGCTAATTTGAAATTACAAACAGACACTTCAATTTTATTTATATGTATAGATGTATAGATTACTGAAAGGATGCAAAACAAATGCATTCTGGCATAATAAAAAAACAAAATACACACTTACACAAAAATACACTAATAAATGCATTATAATTGAACAACGTATTTGGCAACTAATTTTAAAATACTTAGTTAAGAACAAGTTCAGAAATTAGCACTGACCCCATGGGTTTGTCATACATAAAATTATAAAAAAATTAATACTAATTTTTGACAATTTGTATGTTTCTAATTAATGTCTTATCGTACCCTTAGCGTCAATTATTATCGAATTCAATGAATGCATTGTTATCGTATAGATGGTGGGTGTGATGAAAATTATGATTGAAAATTGAGTCGCAAATATTGAAAGTCTGAGAAGCACTGGTATATATAATAACAGAAACCAAGATATAATGCCACAATTGTATAAAAGAATGCAATTTCGGGATTAAGGCTAGTGAAGTATAATAGTTTTTAAAGGAATAAATAAATTGATCAAAAATTATGTAAACTTGTTATAAAGCATTTTTAATTGAATTTTTTGTAAGAATGTTGAAACTGAATCCTGCTTTTCTTAAGTAAGTATTAGTCACAGTAGAATAATATGTTTAGTACAATACGACCAATAATTTGGTCACGGTAGCCAAAATGTCATGGTCAAGATTTCGTAACTGAAATTGTCGAGTCGCGAGTTTAAGCTCTAGTGCCACTGAAGACCCTGTAGAGGGGCTGATGTACGTTGAATCTGTTCGAGTTCAAAGTCCTCTTGTTGGCGTGGTATGGAAGTTCGGAGAGGGTTTTACTGGCTCAGGTGTGGTCCTCAACATTTGACCGTGGTTCAGAGTTACAAGTTCCGTCACCAATAGCCCTCGCATTGCTTTTAAGTGCTACATAAGTTTTAAAAAAATGATATGTATGTGTGAATAATATTTGTGTGACATAATGCAAGGAAGTTAACGACATAACAAAAATCTTTCATCCTAACAAAATATTATGATACAAATTAATTAAAATGTTAAAACTAACTGAAAAACAAAAGAAAAATTGGATTAAAATATTTAGAAAGGAACGTTGTAATGAGACGCAGTTTATAGAGAAATGTAACAAGTACATTTAATTAGCAATTTTTTTAAGAGTCAGTTTTTTTTTTTTGAACTAAGAAACACAAAACGCAAAATAAGTATTCCAATTATTTTTAGTACTCATAAAAAAAAATGCCATGTAACACTAAAGAAACCAATCATAAAACAAAAGCACGCTACATTATTAGTATGCTTATTAAGAGGTAAAGTATAAAAAAAAAGAAAAGAATGGAGTACGCATTCATAAAGAAATAAGTACATTTGTACAAAAATAAGAATGCGAATACTTTCGTCAAGTACTTACAAGATACTAATGATACTTACAAGTCAATGATACTTACAAGAAACTAAAGAACTTACATAAAGTTTTTTTTTCTTTTTAAAAGATCAAAATAAGTAGAATAAGATTCACATATGAGTTATTCAAGAAAGCAAAAAATCTAAAATTCCCAGAAATAATCTAGAATGGTAACTAATTCAGTTAAATAAACTATATTTTCTTAATCTTAAGAAGTTGTTCAGATTAACGGAAGTTAAAAATTATATAAATAGTTAATATAATTTGTTAGGAGAGGTAAATAATAAAGGAAATATAATAAACTTAATGAGGGTCATTAATTATTTTTCCTAATAGTTGTGAAGCAATATCTTGAAATAAAAGAAATAACTCACTTCTGTTATATATTTGCAAAAACAATTTGACGTATAATTAAAGACTATCTAAAAAGAATTAACCTTTGCTCATAAGTAAATGTAATTACCACAATCGCATTAATTTTTAAATATTCATGTAAGCTATTTTACCCCTTTTCATTTGTGCTGCAATCTATTAATGACTTCAGAAAATTCAAAAAAAAATATAAAGCCTTATTCACACACACATTCTGTTACCTTATCCTACCCTTCCCCAAATAGTACAGTCTCAAGGAAGAACAAGGATGTGTCAATTAGTTGGCTATCGTGTCCAAATACTGTTGCAAAATTTTACGATAGTATGGTAGAGTAGATTAGTTTGATCTAATTCTCGAAAATGTTA
The DNA here is from genome assembly GCA_019973975.1 of Trichonephila clavata. NCBI lineage: Eukaryota > Metazoa > Arthropoda > Arachnida > Araneae > Nephilidae > Trichonephila > Trichonephila clavata. The sequence continues at coordinate 91,628 of BMAO01004161.1, forward strand.
ACAATCGGACGATGCTTTAGAAAATGATGGAGTGGATTCTTTTACTTTCTTATAAGTCTAACAATTGTCAATTCCTTTCTTTTCTGGAAGCTATTTAGAGCAATGCTTCAAACTTTCAATATTTGAGACAAAATATTCAATCGTAATTTTCAACGCCCCCCCCCCTCTTCCATTCAATAACACAATGTATTGAATTCTCTCTCAATAACACTATACTTTAAAGATAAGCCTACAACACGACTGTAGCCTCTGATCTGCAACTAACATATATAAATGTCTCGCTCCAAAGCGTTAATTGCCCCGGACGTAAAAATACGTCTTTCTGAAATACGATCTTTTCTGTACCCTGCTATTCATAATATTATTCCTAAGGCTTTGGAATGCACTTAAAAGGCATTGATAGTGTTTGAGAAGGATTCACTTATTTAAGAGAATTTTCTTATTTATTCCTTTTCTCCCCCCCCCCACTCCCTAATACATCATATACGTGCGCTTACGTGGAAAACGGTGGCATTGGGCGAGCAAATCGTGTAACTTTTAATCGGCAGTTAAGAGATTAATTATAAACCGTACAAATTATCAAGATAAGTGTGTTATTTTTTGTTTATAATTTTATATATGACAATTCCATGTGGGGTCATTTGTAATTATTAGACTTGTTCTTAACTTAGTATTTCGAAATTAATCATAACGTACATTATGTGGTGCTGATACTTTTATAAGTATATTATATCAGTGTAAATGTGTATTTATTTCTTTTTATGTCAAAATGTATTTTGTGTTTGTTTTTACTCTAAGTAACTTAGTAATTTTGTAAATTAATAATTAACAATTTTTTTTGTTTTCGACTTTTCAACATGCTCACGCCCCCCGCTAGAAAGGTGCGCTCCACAGTTTGAGAAACACTGATTTAGAGGACGTGTGCTCTCAAGACCAACTAGGTTTGCGTCTTCTACTAGCAAGGCAATTGATTTCCAGATTTACATGCCCTAAGCGAATTAGACGACATATAAGTTTCCTAGGTTATAAAAAATGTTTCCAGACGAAGTGAGATTGAATAAAGTTCGTAACCATACACTGGTGTAACTAATCCCGTGTGGGCCCAGTATAAAAATTCCTTGAGGGCCCTTCTCTGGGCCCCTTAACACCTTACGATTTGTTGCTTACTCATATTGAGGCCTCGGTAGCTTGGAGAAATCGTATCATTAATATGGCAGTAGCTATGCTAATGTCACCATATTCCAATTTCAGGCAATGGACAAGTTCTACCATAACGTTTACTATGGGGGCGCTACAGTCGTTAGTACCCTTTTCTTTTTCCGGTTAATGCAAAATCTCCATTGCTTTGAGCTAAAAAATTAACAAGGTATTTTAGAAAAGATACTGAACTAAAAACTATAAAATTCTTAATCTTAAATCTACAGATCATCTTCTATCCATATAGTGCAAAAAAAGTTTCAAAAACTTGCATTAAAAGTTTGAAAAACTCAGTTGAATTTCGATGTTTTCCCATAGATTAACATTACCCCGGAAGTAAGTGAGGGTTCCACTCAATGTTGCTGTTTACAAAGTAGAACTTGTCCATACTTACAGGCGCTGTTGTTTGTGCTCTAAGGCACATCAGAAGGAAACACGACATGCTTGCACATCTTATGATGTTTCGCTAGATCTACCTCCATGATTTATAAAGTTCCATGGCAGAAAGTATTGCAACGTGTGATCTGTAAATAAAAAAAATGTATATTTTATACAATTCTCTGTCCAGTTTCAAGTATTTGTTAAAAATATTTTGTAAATATAAAACAAGAGAAGAGACATAAAAAACAATAAGTTTCCTAATCTTTTAACAACCTCCAATGCGTGTGTTTGTGGGGGGGGGGCGAGGTAATTATACTTACCATCAAAGAAAATCTTATTTAAAATCAAATTAATTTTATCCATTAAGCCAGTGCTTCACAAAGTAACAATATATGATACCCAATTTTCAGTCATAATTCCTCCCCTCCTCCGCATACAATAATAATGTATTGAATGCAATAAAAATATACTTTGGCGCTAAAGCTACTATACGACTTTAATTATAAACCATACACACTGTCAGGATAAGTATTAAATTTTGTATATGACAAGCCCATATGAGGCACTAGTTATTAATAAACTTGTTTTTAATTTAATATTGATAAGTTGATTATATCAAAACATTGGGAATTACTGATACATTTATAAGTATCTTATATCAGAGTAAATAGGTACTTAATTTTTATTATGTCAGAATTTACTTCCTTTCGGTAAATTAATACTTATTTTGAATCTTTTATTTTCGTCTTTTCAATAAACTCGCACCCGCCCTCCCTTACAGGGATATCACGACCCCCTAGAGGGGAAACCCCGCAGTTTGAGTAACGCTGCAATAAGCTAAATGAGTTTCTTTTCTTATATCTATCTCAATTCCAAAAATAATTTGATATACCTTTATTAGAAATAAATGGTATGTTAAGGGAAGGCATAATTAAGGCGTAACTAAAAATTATAACACATAAATGGAATTATTACTCTGTATTCAATGATTTCCTTATAAAGGCACCATACGGTCAAAAATTGGTTCACAAATTAAATCTAATTTTTTTTTTACCTAGATTATTCTTAATATACTTTTTTATAACCTCACAAAATTGAAAGCACTAAACTTTTTTTTAAAAAAGCAGAATTTTTATGTTAGCTTTTACGTTCGTTTTATTCACATCCCTATGGAAAATCAAAACTATAAACTGACTTATCTCAGAAAGATAAAATAACTAGTTTGTCTTCATTTAAAATGCTAAGGCTTTTTATCTACTATGCCTAATGCTTTGAATTTTTTTTTTACCAATTGCTAATAGTACATGTAACAAAACTTGGTATGCATTTTTAAATCAAAGTAATTCTTTTTTTAAAAAAAAATAATTGAACTCACAATTTATGCACTTTTTAAGGAATTTTCAATAAGCATTCATAAAAAAAAGTATTTTACGAATGCCAATCATGTTATCGCAAAATCCATACAAACTTTTGTTATGCTTACGTATTTGTGAATCAAAATTCATGAGTGTACGTAAAATTTTGCAGGAGGGGTAGCATATTAAAATCAATCACTTTTTTCCTTAAAAAATTAAATGGACAGCTTTTTGCGAATTTGTGAGCACAAAACCTATTTTACATATCTTACACACATAGGAGGCAATAAAAAAAATCAAAATCCTTAAATTAAAATTTTGCTTAAATCTTACCATGTATTTATATATTTAAATATTTTACAAAAAATAATGAAGTATAAGTCCATACAGATGCAAACTAAATTTTTTTCTAGTCCGTAGGTATTTCCAAATCGATTTCTGATTCTTACAAAGGTAACGTAACTGAGATTCGATCTTCTGCAACCCATAAAACTGAAACACTAAGATTTTTATGGACCCTCTATCGATTAGAGCGGCGATACTAAAAATCAAGTTAGAAGATTATCTGGATATCCTGAATTCACTGGGGCTGATCTCTCTTTCTGTGGCTAAAAATACTTTTAAGCTTATCCGGACCATTTGTTTCCTTATCAGATTATCTGGCTTATTGGTACTCTTTCGGTTAATTTGGAATGCATTGCAGATTTAATTCGGTCTACAGCTGCCGATAAGTCTTTTCTCACAATCACGAAGTGATTCCTGAAAAGTGCTGTCTGAACTTATTTCATTGTATTCGTTGAAACTGCTGTAATTTCTCTTTGTTTGATTTAATTTAGTTTATTTTGCTTGAATAGTAGAGGATCGATTTTTGATGATAAAATGCAAGCTCTTAGTTGTTTTTAAAATTTATTTTTACTTCCTCGGTGTAGTATTAAATGTCTCAGTTTAAACATCCATTTATTTGATCTTCAGAGAGAAATTTTTGAAATAATATTTTGAAAGTTAAAGTTTAATACTATTTAGACAATAGTACTACATACTACACTGGTGTCCAAAAGTTAAGCATAAATCGTAAAATGCGAAAAACATGGAGTAAATATTCGTAAAATTATTGAAAATTTCTTGCGGATATTAATTGGGTGAAGAAGAAACATTGGTTTATGCAAAATTTTTCAGTCGACTACGTCCTGCGTGAAACACCGGCGCATGTCAGAACGTGGAGAAACCGATTCACGCAGCACAGGCATTTCAGACAAGTTTCGTGCAACTGCTGTGTGAAGGAACGTTGTTAACCATCAAACAAGGCACAAAGACGCCAATTGGACATGTTTAAGAAAGGAAGAATCGTTGGAATGCTGGACTCCTCACGATCACAAACCGAAGTGTCTCGAATTCTGACTATGGACCAGTCTGTGATCTCAAGACTATGGCAGAGGTTTCAAAGAACGGGAGATGTTACCCGACAACCAGTATCAGGTCGACCAAGAGTCACAACCCTTCGCCAATACCGATATCTGGTAATATATGCGTAACGTCAGAGGAAGCAGTACTGCTAGAGCACTGGGTTCGGCGCTCACAGTCGCCACAGGAATACGAATTTCGAGACAATCTGTTTACAGGAGATTCAATCATGCTGGCTTGTATGCCAGAAGACCAGTAGTTTGCATTCCCCTCACGCCTGCGCATAAACGGCCTCGTTTGAACTGGAGTTTGAAACTTCAACATTGGAGTGTGGGACAGTGGGCCAATGTAATGTTGAATGACGAGTTCCGGTTTAGTCTGAGTAGTGATTATCCGCTGGTAACGATATGGAGAGAACGTGTAACACGTTTTGAACCAAGAAACATAACGGAAAGACATCATTTTCCATCAAGGGTAGTAATGGTATGGGCAGGTATCATGATGGACGGCTGCACAGACCTCCATTTCTTTGACACGAGGTCTTTGACTGCTTAAAGATACAGAGACGAAGTTCTTGAGCCTTATGTTCGCTTGTTTCGAGGTGCTGTCGGTCCTGACTTCATATTCATGGATGATAATGCGCCTTGCCACCGAGCGGTGCTGATTGATGACTTCCTTGAAACGGAAAACATCCAGCGCATGTCGTGGCCTAAGAACTCCCCTGATTTAAATCCTACTTAGAATGTATGGGATATGCTCGGGAAACAAATTGCAGCCCTTTCGAGCTCCGTTACAGAACTGAAGAGAGCTCTCCAAGAAGCATGGAATCGTTTGAGCCCACAACTCATTCATCATATCTTAGCAAGTATGGTAAATCGCTGTGCAGCGTGACTGGCTGTCAGAGGTGACCACACGCCTTATTAAACTGAAGCATCAGTATTTTATTTAATGCTTTCTTTCATTTTTTCTTTAAAGTGTGAATCCTTGCTATGCTCAGTTTTCTTTCAAACTGCTATTTTGGATAATAAAATTAATTATTATCATTCTTTTGATTTGCTTTCTTATTTTATAACCATTTTACACTCGCATTTCACGTTTCCCACCGTTCTGATTTACAGTTCCTTCTTTATTCACATAATTATCAACTATGCTTAACTTTTGGACACCACTATATATTTATGTACCGTATATACCAGCCTATAACGTGCGCTGTCGTAACGGTTTATAACACACACACACAGATTATTGGTTTAATTTTTTATTCGCTGGTTATAAAATAAATACTTTCAAAAATAAAGAAACGATGAGTATAAGAAATTAGATTTCAGCATATGTGTATGTAATAATACCAGTAATGTAATAAACCCATTAATTTAATCTTTTATAATTTTTAATTATTGGTCCATCCCTTCAGGACCCACGTTTTAATAATTATGTAGCTAGCCGCCTAACGACAACCGTTTGAACTAACTGCATAAATCCACTCATCCAGATCACGGGTTTTCCGGTTGACCATAAATACCCGAGATTTCTGGAGCCCCCCCCTTTTTGTTTTTCGACCTTAATCATGTAACTGGCTGCATCTAGCGTTTGTAAATTTTTGCTGCGTGTGTGTTTGTTTGTGATGCTGTCCATGTGTGTGTCTCCACGTTCAATGTTAAATAAACAAGAAAGTAACTAACCACAAGACTGCCTGCTCAATAATATTAAATATGCAACATCAGTCATAAAAAATAAGGAAATACCTTAAAAAGGCCACGACATATTTATGTATATATATAATACAGGGTATCTTGACTTAAAGTATCCAAAAGTTTTGATTATTATTACAGAACTACCCATCAGAATGCAATAAACTGTTCATCCGTGGATAGGAAACCCCTTGAAAATTTTTGAGTCTAGTCCGATCGACCGCACGTGTGCGCATTATTTGGCAATCGCAGACGATAAACTTGTTAACTGACTTCGTTAGTAAAGATGTGGACTCTACAGGAAAAGGCGCACTGCTACTTTGGTCAACGGAATTTTATTCAGTCACGCGTGTACAGCGACGTTTTCGAACAGAATGGAATGTCGTAACTTGCTTGCCTAATAGACTTATCAGAACACCTACAAAAGGAATGCCATTCACGACCAACAATGTCTTTCTTCTATAACGAAATTTTAAGAATACTTGCCAGTCTGAGATACCAAAGTTCCCTTCTCTTTTAAAGTTCTTTACCATTGATGGATAGATTTTTATGTCGGAGGATCGATATACTGTTCCGTTTGAACACGCCCCTGCACACACGTGACTGATTTAAATTCCCTTAAGCAAAGTAGGCACTGAACCTTTTGCTGTGCCATCTGCAACTTTCATAATGAAGTCAGTGTAACGAGTTTATCGTCTGCAATTGCCGAATAATGCGCTCACGTGTAGCCGATCGGACTAGACCCGAAAAATTTCGTAGGAATTTCCAAGCCATGGCTGAACAGTTTATTACATTCTGATGGACAGTTTCGTAAAAATACAGAAATTTTGGATACTTCTATCCCGAACACCCTATATATATATACATTTCTATATATATATATATATATATATGTCGTGGTTTTTAGATTGAACATCAAGACATTTTATTTTAACCGTCTTTATTCCATATAAATCATTTTGTAATCTGATTTTTTCCAAGAGAGAGAGATGGAGACGTGTTAATTATATGAATAGGTGGCCCCTTCAGAAGCCATATGTTCTTCAAGTGCGCTTCTTATTGAAGAGAGATACTTAAGAATTTAAGTATGACATATTAGGTAATTTAAATTTATGGTCGGATCCGGCAAAGTTAGAGCCATGTGTTTTTCATTCCCGAACTGGGTAATAATTTTAATACTTGAAGATGTAACGGGAAAATAAAATTTAGATGTGGTCTAGGGATTTAATTTTAGATCTAATTTAATTATCCTTATATATATATGAACTACATTTGAACTAATAGTAGGAATTGAATAAATACATTGAATTTTTTATAAGTCCAATCAAATTCTGTCTTTTAGCTTCCTCAAAAATTGTCTTTTCGAAATATTTTTAAGAAAATATAATTATTAATACATGAAATCTTATTTGAAAATATATTTATATTGATAGCAAAATAATATTACTAAATTTATCTCTATGTAGATTAAAAAAGAAAACATTTAAATAATTTAACTGCAACTGAGTTAATTCACAAACTTTTTCTGAGTTAATATTCAGAAACAATTTTGAAGAAATACCTTTTCGATACTTAAAATAGCAATAACGGCTTAAACAGCTTATGTGTGAAAATATACTTAAAATATGAAAATAATATTGCTAAACTTATCCCTTGATGTGTAAAAAAAAAGAGAGAGAAAAACCTAAAAAAACCATTTTTATATTGACTTAACATGATAATTCAGAAAAATGATTCAAGATTGATGATTCAGAAAGAAAAATTAAAATTTATTATAAACATCAAACAAATGAGTCACATTTATTTTATTACTGGTGAACATCAATGGATGTTTCGCAATGTCTCGTTTCGGATGTGGAATCTCTCTATATATTCTCTCCACTTTTTCTTACTCTTCCAAGTGGTTATTTAAAATCTCCTTTCAATAACTACACGTAACGGACATAAAAATAACATTCTTTATTATAGTTGATATTAAAGAAATTCCTCCCTTTTCTCTCCTCGTTCCGTCGAGATGCGGCTGCCGGCTGAAAGACGGGCTTGGTTGTCAAAGATGTGACGTCATTTTCTCTTCACTCTCCTAAAACACAACAGAAACTAAATCAACTGGAATAATGGTTTCCCATTACCCCTCCACCAGCGTTGTCACGCTGCACTCAATGTGGACTGCTTTCTATTTTTATATAACTTCAACAAATTATTCTATTTTTCAACTTATCATGAGTGGATAATAGAGATTTCTCTAAGGTTCCACGTAAATGTATAACCGTTACCCATATAAATTTTCTGAGCATTAAATTCTTAGACAAAAGTTAAGTACCGGGATTAGATATTTTAATTCCGGGATCCTGTGAATGCAAGCCTAATTCTACATTATTTCACTGTACATCAAACACAGCATTAGCGCCACAGTAAAGATGATAAAAATAGATCCCTAAATTTTCCAGCTGTGTCACTTACCTAATAAAATGGAAGACTCTTGTCAGGGAAAAGACACGTGAAAGATAGCAGTGGCATAAAAATCACTAACCCTCTAGAGTACGAACGAAGATTTATTCCCCGGACACGATAGAGTCGAGAAATTCTTAAACAAAAAGGTTGTATGCGTTCCAGAATCGACACATTGCCATTGACGAAGAATCCCACAGGGAACTCTAGATTATGATCTGCCATACATTCTCTCAGCCGCATCGACAAGATCTTATCAATGAAATAGGCTCCAAATATCGCACTAGTGGAGAAGTACTTTATTGGCTTAAATAAAAGCTGGCATTCTCTCACTGTTTTAATTCCTGGTACACAAAGTAAATCGATGGTTGGAGTTTTTTTAAAGTATTTATCAGGTTGTATGCTTATAGTTACGTGCTCCTCCCTGAAATTGAAATTTTAAATTGTACTTTTGCTATTCCTTACTTTATTTTTATGCACACGTATGTTGATTATTTATGTTCCAGTGAACTGCTTATTCAATTACGCTTAATAATACGCTTAAAATAGATTTAAATTATAATAGAGTTAAGAGGTTTCTAGAAAGAAAACACCCTCCATCATTTCTAACTATAAATAAATTTATTGAAAATTTTATAATTATTTCCTTCGTGTTGCATAGATAACAGATAAAACTTTTATAATTTTTTACCATCTTGAAATGCTCTACTTTCACATTCTTTTAAGGTATCCGATTACTTGTGATAACTTTTTTTTAAGAAAATGGAGGTATGGGAATTTTTCTGTTGTTTTTACATTTTTTTAGTACATTTTAAGAAAAAATATGCCAAAAATAAGAAAAGAAAAAGAAATTATTTTTACTAAGATGGGAAAAAATGGGTAACTATTTACAAAAAATAGCATACACGTGGCCCATTCTGTACCCAAAGTTTATGAACAAATTTTCAATTTAAATGTGTGTCTATGTTTATCATTTTTAAAATGACCTTCAGGATAAGAGATATTTTAATTTTTACAAAATCTAGGTAACTTTATCTTAGTTGTTTTATGAAATTGCTTAAAAAACAGTGATTATATTCACTTAAGGGACTGTAAAGTTTTTAATAAAACAGTGATTGATAAATCTGAAGGTTAAAACACTTCTATTAATATACGATATATACGAAAAAATTTCAGTTAATTATTTTCAAAACTTTTGAGCAATCGCTGGTCCCGTTTGAGCATTTTTAAAAAAACACATTTCGAGTAAAACGCGTTTTAAAGTATGTCATCTTGCTTAAAGTAAAGGCATCTGCTTTTACTAAAACTCAGTTTTTTGTTCTAGAGAACGGAAGATAATAAACTTGGTACTTTTATAAAGCTTATAAGATGACCTATAAAGGAAAGTCATAAAATATGTGTCAGATTTTGACAAAATTCACGATTTTAGGGTAGTCGGATACCTTAAAATAATGCGCCTTATTTAAAAACCAGAGATAAATTATGTTGTCAATGTTTGATTAACAAAAATGGGTACCGACTGTATTCTTCCAATATAAGTTATTTAATAATTTTTCTTTTAATAAAATTTACAAAAATTGAAAAGTAAAAAATACTGAAATGATCTTCAATGCCACAGATTACTGGTACCATAGATAGCTCTTTCGAAAAAAGATCTAAATAGCTTGAAGAAATTTATTGTTCTTATAGAAATTAAACTTATCTGGCTGACGCTTTCATACAAATATTAGTATGCTTTTTAAAAAATTAAAATTCCTACATCGAATCAATGGCTACATAGCAATTGCATATTTAATAATAAGTAACTGGTAAGCTCCTCCCCTCTTGATGGTGATGCACGCTTGTGTACGTCGATATAAAGAGTGATTTGTATTTGTATTTTTGTGACTAATGTATTTGCTATTTTTATTTCTCTTTTGCCGCTTTTTTTCTCTTTTTGCTCTAACTACATATACACGAAGGGGCATCTCTTGTATACCTTTTGTAATTTTTTCCCTTTGTATTTTTATTCGATAATTTTCTTCGTCACTTTTTACATAGTAGGGTTAAAAAGTTCATGGCATAGGTCAATTACATATTATTAAAAAATAGAACAATAACTGATCTTATTGACCTTCAAATTACTGCCCCTCCCCGCATTCACACACTTCACAGCATTCATATAACTGTTCAAAACACCATTCTCTAATCCTTTTTGTGAGATGTCCAGTTGCTTCGTCGTATATTGAATTACATCATCTAAAGTTTTGATACATCCACCATATAGTCCGGACCTGGCACCAAGCAAACACCGTGCTTTCTTAGAATTTCTGAACTTCATCAGTGATAAGAAATTGGTCTCAAGAAAACTGATTACTAGAATTTTTCGCCAAGAGAAACCGAGATTTCTAGAAGAGGCATAACGAAGCTACTTTTAAAATGGCAACAACTAAGAGAATAAATGGTGCATATTTGACCAAAATTGTTAATCCGAAACATGTTAAATAAAGTCTTAAAGTTGACGTAAAAATGAAGGATTTTCTTTTTGCCAACCTAATATATTTTTCTGGTTTTTATCCTTTGTTCACGGAAAATAAAATATTTTGAAGCTTTTCTCGTCTATAACTACATCAATTCATTTCCTTTTTTAAAAAAATTGGGGAGTTCGCATTAAATATAAATTTATTTTGATTTCTAAAGGATGGACTGCAATAAGTAGATATTTTTCTTAAATAAAAATTTCTTTTGATATTTGATGATTTATTTTTGTGGAAACACTAAATCATTTCGTATTCAATCAATGTTATTGGGATTTTTTTAGATTTTATAGATCAGGGATGGCAAACCAACGGCACGCGTGCCACTGATGGCATGCTAGACAATATTTTGGGCACGCCACCGATCAAAACGGTTTGCATTTTAGTTCCAAAAAGTCAGTTAATAATGAAGTATGACAATCAAACGCGAGTAATTGGTCGTAGTACAGCGAAGAGCATACTCGCTTGTTATTGTCTTACCTTAGTTACGTCATGTACTGCAATTGCTAATGATGCGAAATTTGTCTACACATAGTGTAGTAAATTTCGTTAAGACTGCTGTATTTTAAAGTTTATTTGTGTTCTATTTACGATTTCTAACCGTTCTTTAACATGGCTAGTTCAGCAAAAAACAATAAGTTCAAAATAGTTAGTGCAACAGAGAATTTAAAACTTGGTGGACGGAGAAATATGGCATGATTAGTAAAGTGAAGTGTGTTTTATGTTCTGGAACAGTTACATATGGCACGTCGTCTGTAAAACGGATTCCAGACACATTTAACAGTTTCAAGAAGTGGACGTGCTATTTTAACCATATTTTTATATATCTATACCTGCGAGTTATTATTTTTAGAGATGGATAACATTAAAAACTCTCTTAAAAACAGTTTGGCAGATGATTCCAATTCAGTATGCATTTTGCTAACAGGAATATCTTAAAATCCTAATATGTTATTTATTGTCTAATGTGCAACAACAGAAGTCATACTAATGCTACTTTAATTTGAATTACATGTATAACTACAGTAAAACATCGTTTATCCGAATCAATTGGGACTGGACACCGTTTAGATGCGCGATTGTTCGGATAACCAAAAAATAAATACGATCATCGCAGTATATAAAACCGGACACTATACGAATATTGAAAATACTCATATGCGGGAAACGTGCTTGAAGAAAAAGCAAAATAAGTGCAAAATGTCGCAATTTTAACTTTATTGTGGAAAATAATTACTCATTTTTCGCTTTACCATTGCACACCTTCGTTTTTTCGCTGTAAGGTCTCTAATTCTATTGAGCAGAAGTAGTTGAGTAGGACGGCACTCTGATTGTTGTTCTTACCACTCCATAGCTGTCTCTAAGGCAGAAACGCGTCAGCATTCTATGAATCCTTTCTACTTTCGTTGTTGTCATCTTCTTCATCCATTTCATCTTCGACAGGGACGGATTCTTATTGCACGGAAGTCACAATCTCAACATTATTTAGCATTTGAAATCCACAGTCTTCTGCATCGCACGCAAACCATGTTTCTACATCAGTAAAACTCAACAAAAGATCAAGTATACACCTCTTTACTTGGAAACAAACTGGCCTAATATTTCGCGCAGATAATTACCAAATCACACAACTGAAATTCCCCAAATATCCCTCATCTTAGATTTTCCCGTCACTTTTGGCCTTACGCGAAACAACTCATTAGTGTTGCACTGTTCGAAAACGTATCCGGACTTAGGTTCGGATATTTGACACTCCGGATAATAAATGTTCTGATAAACGACGTTTTACTCTAAAACATTTACTACTACTACAGTGCAGAATGTATTTTTTCTTAGTAAATAAAGAGTTTTGTGTAGATGGTATTTAGTTTTATTATTTTCCCAATAATCCCAAGTAAAAATTATTTGACGGCACGGCTGTACCTCATTTAACATTTCTTTAGAAAAAATGGCACGCTGATCTATAAAGGTTTGCCACCACTTCCATAGATGTTGAATAAGTACTCTAGTTGCTTCATTAGTTCAAAAAATAGTTTATTCCCCCCCCCAAAAACCCGCAAAAATATATTAAATTAGTACTTTTTTTTAAATATTTACTAGGTCTTTTTATAATATATGTTATGACCTAAGGCGAAAGTTGCTGGTACCCCTCTCTGTGTAAAATGATTCCTTTTAAAGAAACATTTTACGTTTTAATGTTTAAAAATGTAGACAAAGTGAGCTTAAGAAAGTTGTGTGTGTGTTTATTCAGAATTTGGCTACAATTCTTTTTCCCAGAAAATCACGCAAACAAACTTTTTGATACAATTTAATGACATTTGTTCATATTCATACAAATACTACTTTAGTCTTCAATACACGGAATAAAAGCATTTGGTCGTAATGTAAGATGATGCGTCTGGAATAAGAAATATCTGTACTCAATATGCGTCTTGTGCCCTCATCTTAATACTTTCTTTGAGAATGATAATGCTTTTTCGGAACGAACAAAGGAATGTATTGCTATCGAAACTAGAATATAGGTCATTGCAATTGGAATAATGCATTCTATTCTATACCATGATGATTTTTTTCCCAAGGACAGTTCCGTGGGTTTTGTTCTGTAGTTATATGGATGAAAGACACTAGAATTTTCTATTCTTTACGTGAAAGGATGTTTTAATACTTTTCTCAGAATAGCACTCTTATAAGGTATATTTGTAGTATTATTTTGATTTGATATGAATAACGATATAGTATTTTATAATTACTCTCATAGAATTGAACATTTATTTTTTGAAAATATAAGGAATATAAACCATGTTGTGGAACCAAAATTTTAAAAAAGCTTATAAATAGAAATTTTTTTAATGTCTATCATGTTAAATCAGATTTTACATATAAAATTGCTTACAAAAGTTTTTACAAGAAAAAATTATTCAAATATATTTTTTGGATGAAAATGCATATTTTTCCAAACATACTGCTTTCATAAAAATGCTTCTATAATAATATTCAATTTATATATAGCTAGAACTTTTTATACAGAACTTTTTTAAACGGACTAAGACATTTGAAATAAATAATTTACAATTTGATTCGTATTCACATTTTAAATCATCACAGTAGAGAGTTTTCACAACAATAAAAAATACCCGTAATTATTTCATTTTATTGTAACCGTGAGTTTTAAAATTTCTATTTCAGCCTCTGTGTAGAAGTTCTAGATATATTTAAAGGCAAAATATTATTATTATAGAGGCATTTTTCATAAAAGAATGTTTTGAATGTATGTCATTCTTTTTTACATTTTTTGCCAAAAAACTGAATTTGTGTGGTTTCATCTTGTAATAATACTCTTAAAATAATTTTATATGTGTATTCTAATTCAACTGACACTAAATATTAAAAAAATATAATTTATTCGCAAATTATTGTTTTCAAATTCGATTCAAAATTATTGTTTTGAAAGTGGTCAATTATCATTAATGATGATTAACAAATTATGGATTAAGTTTGATGTTGTAGTAGTGTTGAAATTATAAAGAATTTAATAACTTTCAAATGTTTGAATTGGAAATAAGCTTTTATTGAATAGTACATTGAAGATATTTTTATAATAAATATGTAAAGCAGCGATTTTTTTAAATATTTAGTCAAAAATAATCCCCAAAACAATAAACACTTCCGATTTCCCAGTTATTTATTGTATGTTGTCATGCTTTGAAACTACCTGAGGGTTATTGGCAACAAACCTTGCAATTTTTAACCTAAGTCAAGTGCCAAAGGCAATATTTAACTTGTTATCCTACTTTTTAACTCCACACCTTACCAACGTGAGAACGTAAAGATTGGACAAATCAACATGCATCAGATCCCTTACCCGGTAAATCTTTAGAGGTACCAATAATTTAACCTATGGCACGCGTGCCGCATGTGGCACGTGGACCAATAATCAGTGGTACTCTACAACTTTGTCAATTGTTGAGTGGATGGAAGTTCATAAATTTATAGTGGACCTTGTTTGACAAATATCTTCAGAATTATAGACATTTACGAAAATAGGAAAAAATCTGAAAGGTAACTCTATAGATAAATCTACAGCTATTTCGTAAATTATTTGAATATCCTTGCTGGAGAGATCTAATTGTTTGAAGGAGAGAAAATTTCTTGTACTCTGCAGTAGCTTTTGGTTCTACATATCTAAGTGCACAAATCTTTTATCATCTCAAAAATATTTCGAGTCCACAAGGAAGTTAACACCTCATTGTTCAGAATCGTTTCAAATTGAAAGTCTAACTTATACCCCTGATTTTGTGATTTGAAATAGAGAGGTGTAAGCACTAGTTTCGCATTGAAATTAATTTTTTTTAAATTTATTGTTAATGAAGGGGAATATTTATATTTTACGTTGTGTATCTCAAATTTTAATAAATGTTTAACAATACATATAATATGCACAATTTTTTTTTTTTACTTATGTTGAAAAAAAGTTATGTTTTATCTTGTTTACTTTAAGTTAAAAATATCTATCTTTACATGATGCACAATTAATATGTAAAAACAAAACTGTAAATTTATGTTATTGACCTTTATTCTCTAACTCTGCATGCATTATCGATTCGATTGGCTCAAAAATGTTCTACTGTGTGGCACTATGAATCCTATTGGTAGATTGGTTTAGCACACCACAGTTAAAAGGTTGCTGATCCCTGATCTAACCCATGATTCGTGACAAACAACATCGTCCTTAAGTTAAAAAACATCAGTTGAATACTTGATATATCTGATTTATTTATATTGAATTACTAATAGTTTATCAGAAATCAACAAATTATTACAATATTTATTGCTTTAGATTTTTATAGAAAATTCAAATCTCATGAATGGTCTTATTTCTGTTCCTCATTAGTAAAAAAGGTATTTACTTTAACATTTGAATGCATTAGTACTGTAATAGCAGTCGGTTCCTGCTTGACTCTGAAACCCCTTTTCTACCTGTTAAGCCGGCTAGGTGTGTGGGAAAAATTAATGATCCACAGACATGATTTCAATCTAATTAATTTATTGTTACCAAAATATCAATCAGACACAATAACAATCTAATTAAGATAGGCGATGCAATAGTAGAGCGAAGAGGTGAGATTCTATAACACGAGGATACTACTACGGACCCTCAACTGAATCTAAGATAGCTTAAATATAACTACGTCACACACTAATAATTAACTTCTAATTAATCAAGCTCACGATACCTGTACTTTTTATGCATCAGATCCTACACTGGAATCTTGCGGTGATCTTTATCGGGATTGATCAATGTCGTTGGATCCATTGGTGCAATCCTTTTTCTTAGACAACTCCAAGACCTCTTAATAATTCCACTCTCTTTCAATCTTCAACTAAAAAACTCGCAGACTCTTTGCTAACTCCTACTTGCCAATTCTTACTTGCCAACTCCTACTTGCCAACTCCTACTTTCCAACTAACAAACTCGCGAAAACAGAAATTATATAATATACTTCATTTACATATTCACGCTTTCTTGCTCGATGAAAGTTGGTTGAACAGAAATATTTTCCTCCAGAAGAGTCCCCAAGGGGTTAATATAGTTGCGGAAAGATCCGTCACAGTACTTACAAAAAATGCATTCAAGAACCATTGCACCATCTCTAAAAATTTTATATTTATCTGTACAAATGATCGATACTTAAACACAACACACACGATTTGACATTTATAAACCTGTGCTTTTAAAATATGATTATAATTTTTGGAACCTTTAATTACACATCTTAATTCATTAAAATAATAATTACTTTTAAGATTTATGCATTTTTGTAGTACAGGGACTTTCAAATTACACCTCTAGCTACTCTCTAATAACTATCTTCGCGAAATAATCATTGTTTATAAATTATTCTTAAAATTAGAAGCCCCTACACTTTAGAAATAGTAGTAACTCTGGAATATTCTTAACGGAAGTGTATGCAATAATCAAATTTACCCTGCACTAAATTACAGAAATCTCAAGATTTCTTTAATGCTAATTAATCCCTGGATTTTGGGGCAACGACTGCAATGTCTGTTTGTCTGTTAATAACAAATAACGTTTTGAGACAGACTACGCCTACCCTTCAGATCTTCCAAAATCAAATGATATCTACTTAACAAAGCACAAAACTCCTTGACTCTTAACAAGCATATGTGAAATGGAGAGAGAAAGTTAGGGGGGTGGTTGGTGAAAGGGAACAGTGCGGAAAAGTTGGACGATGGAGTTCAAAAGGTTTAATCTCTGTCAGTAATCTTTAATTATACTTTGCAGAAACGTTGGTCTTTCAAACTACAAAGCGGCGTGGCATTTGAAAATTAGATCATTATTTAGTTTTAATTAAAACTCAGCACCGTTCGCTTAAAACTTCTTAATTAGCACTTAATCACGGGCAAGACCCGAAGATTGTATGGGGGGTGGAGAGGGGAGAGCAAAGACAGGAATAAAATTCGCCTTCCATGGAATGCGCCGTTAAAAGTTTTAAAAGCGTATCAATATCTAAAGCTTGTCGTTCGTATCATAAAATTTTTCCTCACAATCAATTAGCTCGACTTCCAAATCGCACCACTTACACTATTTTCTATTAAGTAGTGGAATTTTATTACGGCAGAAAGTATTTTGCTCGCCTGTGCGCTTGAAGTTGTTATCACGGTTTGGTTTTCAATGAGACCATTATTGTTTTTAGCCCTGTCTGGCACTAAGGAGCAGCGTCGGGTTGTGTAATTATATAACGGTAATGAAAGATGTCGAAAGCGCAGGTTTTTTTTAAACCAGTTATTAATTTTGAACGTCAAAGCTCGCTTCAAATTAAAGTAACTGGATTTTATTGGTAAAGTTTGATTGCATTTCTCTCTCGTCTTCGGTAACGAGAATCCTTTTAGAAGCTGGAACACTTCGAAAGAATTTAATTGCAGGTCTTATTCATTTCTGTTTATCTATGGTAAGGAAAATAGTAATGTACCAACAAATGAAAATTAAACCGGATGTCTGAAACGGATCAGTAGTATGCCAATTATTTTCAATATGATTTTTTTAAACAAACATTGGGTGTTATAACTTATTAGAAATAAGAACGGAAAATCCTTTACAAATAATATTTTCTTCTTTTGAATTGAGAGAATTAAGTTATGTAGCATATTCTTTATGAATATGTAAAAAATTAGTAATGGATAAAATATTAAGGCTGTGTTTCTCAAGCTGTGGGATGCGCCCCCTACGGGGAGGAAGGCGCGAGCATATAGAAAAGTCGAAAGCAAAAAATTATTTTAAAAAATTATTAATTCACTGAAAGTAAACAGATTCGGGCATAATAAAAAATAAAATACTCATTTAAACTAATATAATCAACTTATAAATATATCAGTACTGTGCACTGCATTTTATAATTAAATTAACACTAAGTTATGAACAAGTTAAATAATTACCCGTGATCCCATGTGGGCTTGCTATACATGGAATTTTTAAAAAAAATAACACTTATTTTGAAAATTTGTACGGTTTATGCCGATTAAAAATTACGCGATTCGCTCCCCGTTACCGTTTAACACGTAGGCGAGAGCATGTGGTGTATCGGGGGGGGGGAAAAGGAATAAATAAATAAATGTCCTCTGAAATAAGTAAATCCTTCCGAACACACACACACACTGTCAAGGTCATTTTATTGCATTCCACAGCCTTCGGAATAACTGTATGGATAGCACTGCACTGAAAATTTCTACAGAAAGACGTATATATACGCCGGAGGCACTTAAAAGCGTACTGTAAGTTTAGCTTCAAAGTATAGTATTATTGAATTCAAAACATTGTTATTGTATGGAGGGGGGGGCGTGATGAAAATTATTATAGAAAATTGAGTCGCAAATACTGAAAGTTTAAGAAGCACTGCATTAAGAGAAATATTTGATTAAAAAACTGATTTTTGTATTTTAAACTATTGCGTTGTGATAGTTAAGTGCAATCCTTAGTATTATCATTTAACCACTAATGTGCAGATTAGTCATCAAACCTTTACAACTAATGGTTGGTTGGTGTCTTGTTTTGAACAATAATTAAATAGGACCAAAGGTCCTATACAAAACATCGAAAATTTGGATACAGTTATCTTCATATAAGTTCTCACGGGAATTGTTCCCAGAATAGCAAGACTGAAGAAAAGGAGAGCTATTATTTTTGTTTGTTGCTATTTACTCATTAATAAAATTTAATTAATGAATTAATATTTGAAAAAACTGTATTAACATCAAATGTCATCCACTTCAAGTATAAAAAGTGTAATTTGAACTTGAGTGGATGAATAAAAAGTATTTTATAAATGATTTAGAATTTGAACAAGCTATATAAACAAGTATATCAGGGTTTCTCAAACTATGGGGCGCCCCCCCAGGAGGGCGTGATAACTCTACAAGGGGGCATGAGCATATTGAAAAGTCTAAAAGAAAATATAATTCAAGAAAATTATTAATTTACTGAAAGTAAAAATAAACAAAATGCATTCCTTCATAATAAAAAATTAAATTAACATTTACATTGGTATAATACACTTATAAATGTATTAGTAAATACATTGTGTACATTTTACAATGTATTTTGTAATTAATTTATCAAAACCAAGTTAAGAACAAGTTTAATAATTACCTGTGAGACCCTATGGACTTGTCATATATAAAATTATGTACAAAAATTAACACTTATTTTGAGAATTTGTACGGTTTAGAAATAATCCCTTAACTGCCGATTAAAAGTTTAGCGATTCGCTCCCCAATGCCTCCGTTTTCCACGTAGGTATTGTATGTGTTGTATTGGGGGGGGGGGAGATGAATAAATAAGAAATCCTCTGATATAAGTAAACCTTTAGAAAACACACTCTGTTAAGGTCCTTTTATTGCATTCCGAAGCCTGCGAAATAATTTTATGAATAGCAGTGCACAGAAAAGATCGTACTTTCGAAAGACGTGTATATACGTCCGGAAACTTTAATGCACCGGTTGAGCGAGATGTATATATACACTGGTGGCACGTAAGAGGTTAAAATCGTATTGTAGCTTTAGCGTCAAAGTATAGTATTATTGAATTTCTGCATTGTTATTTGTATGTAAAGGGGGCGGGATGAAAATTATGATTGAATTTTCGGTCACAAATATTAAAAGTTTGAGAAGCACGAAGTATATATAGGGAGAAATTGCACTATGAGTAGAAATTGAATAAAATACATTAAAATATCTTAATTTCATACTGCATACAGGAAGAAAATTATTTTAAAAGCTCCTATTTTATATATCACATATAACTGTTACATTGTTTGTTCAAACACCAAAATAAAAGAATGATGCATCGTTCCATTTGAAATATATATACCAAACCTTTTTACAACCCTTAAGCAGTGAGCTGGTAGCATCTTCTTCAATTACGTTTTGCTTTTTAATATTTATCAACGTGTCTGAAACCAAAAAAAAAAACTGCTTTACACTTTGGGGTACACGCCATTCTAATATAAATATATATATCCCCGTTACATTACGTAACTTTTTCGGAAGTTATTTTCACTTTTAATGGCCTATGTCGTTTGTAAATGTTGTTCTCACACCCCCCATCTCAATAGATGAGATTTACGATATAGACTAGCTCTGAACATCCGGAAGTAAATTTTTCCCGGAAATACTTCGAAAATGGAACCGAAAGATCCATTCGCTGAAGTCGCAACGGAAAAGATATTCTTTCTTTTATACATTTCTCCGGTTATTCTTCTTTTCATTTCGCGTAGTTGTGTTCTCTCGCAGTAATAGCTGCTCTGATTTTTTTTTTAAAAGAGAGATGCAGCAGATTTCGGTATGTGTTTTCTCTTCTGTATTGTGTATTTTAGATATTATGGTATTGAAACTAATTGTTTTTCAGAAATACTTTAAAGTAATGCATCGTTTCGAAACAAAGCAAGCATGAATTAAATATTAGTTACAACAGATTTGCAGTTAATTGTTCCAAACCTAAGATTTGGAATTTTCCTTTGTGTTGGAGATTGAAGCCGTGGTAGAATCTCCGTAAGAAAAGCCGTAAAGATTACCGCAAGTCGTCAGTTCGAGTCATGTTGTCATTTAAAACTTGCAGTGTAAAGGGTCTGATACATGTTAAATGCCTTGTTGCTCAAAGTCCTCACTGTGAAGCAACACTATGGCTATTGGTGACGGAACTCGTACTTTTGAACATCTCGGTCAAGTGGCGAGGACTATACTTGAGTTGGCACAACCTTCTCCTAACTACCACATTACACCAGATGAAGGTCATTGACCCACAAAAGGTTTAACGTGCAACGGCGTATCTTATAAGGCACCATCAGACTGACTGTATGATTTGTAATCATCATATAGTTCTAGTTGTCAATCTCCTTACATTTAACTGATTTTAACCTATCCTGAATCTATTTTTTACTGCAATTTACATATTAGAAAAAAACTTAAAAGATATTAAATAGTTAAATTATTTTTTTCAAAGCCCCATCCGACACCTAAACTCATCTCTTTTAAAACATCGATACCGAACAAAATTCCAAATTATTGTAAAGTCCGGAAAAATTTATTTCTACGTCATCGTAATTGGTCATTGACTTTCTAATTAAACCCAAGTTAAAACTATCTCTTGAATGGTGCTCAGAGCAATAGAACGGTGCCGAACCGCATTTTGCTAACGAGTCCCAATGTTTAATAGGAAAAAAAGAAGAAAATCACTTGAAGTGTAAGATCACATGTAAAAATTCTCCAATTCCAGATGAAATCGCAAGACCGTAAAGAACCGTAATTACTTCTGCAGATGAAGGGAAACTCATAGAAATTTAAATAAAGAGTTTTAATTGCTGAATTACTTTCTGGGAGATATCTCCACAACGATTCCGATTATTTTAATTATTAAAGCTAATTGGTGAAGGAAGCAGGGCAAGTAATTGAACAAAAGAAACTTTTTGGGGATTTTCGAATGTGACTATTTGTCCCCACCCGATCGCATTGTTATCTCCGGGGTATTGGAGGCATCTAACTGTAACTGTAACATTTGGGTCAACGTAATGGTTAATTAAGTGTATTTATACGTCTGTCGACATTGCTTGGTATTTATTGAGGGGTTGAATGTTCCCGACGTTCTGTTTTACCTTATTTGGAGAAACGGTAAAGAGATTTGACAGATTTAAACTTTTGGCATTAGAATTTTTATAATAGATTCTTTGAATAGCAATTATTCAAATATAATGAAATATGAATATTCATATCACTAATTAGCAAATTAATTAAAAAAAAGAATTTTCTGATTAAATTATTAAGGAAGGAGTAACATTGTTGCTTTTGTTTTATACCAGCTGGCGAAGATAATAACTTTATTGTTATTTTTAATTTCGTTTGTTTCCTGCAATAGCTATAAAATAAGATAAAGGATATATATTGTTGAAAGTGAGTCATGGATAAATTGTTCTGATTTTGATTAATAACTCATTTGAATTTATTAATCAAAATGTGTTTCTTTATTTCAATTTATAATATCAAAAGACAATTAGATGTGGAAGATTGAAAGGACTTAATTTAATTCCATTGTTATAGTTTCTGAGTGCTTAAATCAACTGAGAAAACAATGCTTTCAATGGTTGTACATGCTTTAAATTCTAGCTTTGTTTTCTCTCTCAATCTCTCTCTAGATATATGTAATAATTTTCTTTAAATTCATGGTTACAACTTGTTAATTTGTAATGGTCCTTATTTACCCTTCAGAACTCTCACGTAAATAGTTATTAGCTGCCCACCAAATGAGAATAATTGTAACCGTGTCTCTTGAAATTAACATCTTTGGATTTTTAAAGTAAGATTGCATACTAATTTATCGAACAGTATATTTCCACCCATCGTAGACTATATCCACAGACCCAAAAGCAGAGATAATTTTCTCTCTTCAAACAATTAAATCTCTTTAGCAATAACATTCTACAATTTACAAAAGTAGCTGTAAATTTAATGTTAGAGTTATATTTCAGATCTTTTCGTAATTCTGTAAATTTCCATAATTCTGAAGATGTTTGTCAAGATGTTGAAGAAGTCCATTACAAATTTATCAGCTTCCATCCATTTAAAAATTGACAAATTTGTTGAGTTGTACAGAGTGCCACTGAGAACTGTAGAACATGACATAGGTTGCCGACCCCTGGTCTAGATTATCTGTTACGTCTGTATTACATCTTTCCTTTGTATATTAACATATATTAATGTCATTAAACAATTTGTCAAACCGATAGAAGTACCACTTTCATGTGTGGGTGATTCTTATGCATTAATATCATCATCATCCTCGACTTAACAGCTCAGTTATGAGCCACGGCCTTAATCTAAATATTTCTCCATAACGACTTCTGATTGATCTTTGATCTCCAGTTATTTTCATTAATTGCGAGAGAATCAGATTTCGCCGAATCAGCCCATCTCAACTGTTGTCTCCCAAGCCATCTGGTTGCATTCGGTCTAAAACAATACTTTTTTTATTGCGTTATCATAATGTATTCGGTTTACATGGCAATTTAGTTCAATCTATTTATTTCATGTAATTAATAGTGGCAGGTTGTTTGTATATTCTGTATAGTTAAAAATTGAATCTTCTCCAATTAACGATCGTCCAATCTATTTATTTTATGTAATTAATACTGACAGGTTGTTTGTATAGTTCAAAATTGAATCTTCTCCAAATAACGATTTCACACATTTATACCATCAAGTATCCAAGTATATTTACTTCTTAGAACAGTGTTTCTCAAACTGTGGGGTCCGCCCCCTATAGGGGCTGTGATAACTCTATGAGGGGTGTGTGAATGCATTGAAAATTTGGAAACAAAAGATTATTCAAATAATTTATTAATTTACTAAAATTTAAACAAAATACATTCTGAGAAAATAAAAAAAAATACACATTTGCACTGATATTATACACTTATAAATATATCAGTGCTGCGCAATGTATTTTATAATTAATTTAACAATACTAAGTTAAGAACAAGTTCAATAATTATATGATCCCATAGGCTCGTCATATATAAAATTTTATGTGAAAATTAACACTTATCTTGTTAACGAACAGTTTATAATTAATCCTTTAAATACCGACTAAAAATTACTTGATTTGCTCCCCAATGCCACCGTTTAAAACGCAGGTAAGTGTATGTAGTGTCTTTGGGAGGGTGAAAAGGGAGGTAGGTAGAAAAGGAGTAAATAAAGCAAATTCTCTGAAATAAGTAAATCCTTGGCAAACACTGCCAGGGTCATTTTTATCCCAGGGTTCAAAGCCTTCGGAATAATTTTATGGATAGCAGTTAGACGTATATATACGTCCGAGCCAATGAATGCACTGGCTGAGCGAAACGTTTGTATACGCCATCGGCACTTTAGAAATTAAAGTCGTGTTGTAGGTTTCGCGCCCTAGTATAATATTATCGAATTTCATGCATTATTATTGTATGGAGGGGGACGTGATGAAAATTAGGATTGAATATTGGGTCGCAAATATTGAAAGCTTGAGAAACACTTCCTTAAAATCTTCCTTTGAAAATTACGATTGTTTTATCCTCCAGTCTTGTCATTGTATTAGTTTCGAGTGCATATTTTAAGACAGGCCTGACTAGCGTTCTGAAAATCAAAATAATTGTCTTTCTAAAAGACAACCTGGATTTTAAAAAATCTTCGTAAAACAGAGACAACCTTATTTGTGCCAGATATAAGCACGTAAAATAATTGTGCATTAAGACAATTGCTCAAATTATACGAGATTGATAAAGAACAGAATACGTAAGAATAATCGTTTGCATTTTTGAAAATAATATTAACAACAACAATAATAAAACATCCACGCAGACGCTGGATTCGAATCTTGGAGAACGCATGGGTGCTTGTAAGTTTATAATGCTTCGGCAGCATGGGGGGGGGGGAGGTTACTGTAAATAATCAATGAGCCAAAAGTAATATCCAGAGGTTAGGGGTAAGGAAAGAGGTTATGGGTGACTCCAGGATACCCCAGAATATTTCCTTTAAAATTGGGATGGAAGGGGGATGGGAAATCATAATGACACTTGCATAATGCTCCAAACTGCGGCTAACGACAGATGTAATCTAGTAGACCTTCCTACGATTAAAATTGTGAACCTCGATTTGATATTACTGTCGATGGGGTGGCATAAGTAACTACAACATGAGTGACTGTTTCACATCTAGAAAAAACTTTTATAATTGCATACCGAAGTTGATTGCTATATTATCGAATTATTGAGAACTACAAAACCATGCAAACTTGACTAATATAGTGAAACGTTACTTTTATAAAACAGTTTGAAATATATAAATAATTTACAAAATAGTTAGATTCATTTATACCATAGGTTCGCAACCTTTTTTGAATTAGCACCCTCTTTTCTAAAAAATATTTCGATACCGCCCCCTTTTCTAGTGAATATTTCTCGATACCGGCACTTCCACTTTAGAGAAATAAGAGTGTACATAATACTTGGTAAAAAACAAGAGTTAAGTTTTAAAAAATATCCCCTATTACTAAAAGAATATATTTTTAATTTATTTTTTTTCTAACGCCCCAATTTTTTTACTTCAAATAGCTATTGCCACAAATATATTTAAATGTGTTTTTTTTTATATTTTAGTCATAGATAGGATAGTGTTGGAATTGAAACGCGCTACTGAATTTCTTCTACATTTAAAAGAGTGGAATAAAAGTTTTAGCTTATCTGTTATAAAGATAGGCAGGGCTTTTGGTGATATGAAGTAATTTATAATAAAATATTGCTTTCAAAATAAATATAAATCGACCGTTTCAGTCTTTAAAGAATCACACTTTATTTCCCGGTTAACATATTTAATTATGTTTCTTTGATAATATACGAAATGAAAGGCAGTGTACCGAACATTTTTCCTACTGCTCTCAGACAAAGACAACACGTGCACTACAGAAATTAAAATGCCCTATATCATTCAATTTATTGTAGGTCTGAATATAATGTAATCTTTGAGTTTTATATCCACTACCGAAATATGTGAATTTTCGTACATGTGGTATAGAAATGATCTAAATACATACAATCAACATAAGGTAAACAGTATTAAAGTTTACTTTTGTTAGTACATAATCAGCGTGTTTTTTTTAGTCATTTTTAGACTATGTTTGGTTAATATCCACAAGCCTCCCCGTGCCATCTCAACGCCCCCTAATTTTCTCTGGGTCTTTTACTGACCCCCTGAAAGCCTCAAACACCCACGTTGAGAACCTATGATTTATACGAAAGTGAATGCTTAAGGATATTGGAAATGTTTATATGAAAGACATTATTCCTAAGAGCATAATCATAACAAAAATTAGCTTTAAAAATGTATTTCATCTATTGTAAAAATATTTTTAATCTTTTTTCTTTTAATTCTAAAAATTGAAATAAATGAATTAGCAGCAGAACCTTAAGTAAAAAATATAGAAAACCAATACTTGAAATAGAGTATTCAAGTACCGATCGATTTTTAATCTTTTTCGCATTAGACTAATGCAATAAATTCTTACTCATTACTGAAAAAAAACTATCTGGAATGAAATGGGACTTTGAATACACATTGTAATAAAATGCATCTTTTTGAAAACACTTTTGTTAAAATACAAAGCTTTGGAAAAAGATTTTTAAAAAAAAGAACTGAAAAAGTATTAAATTTTAGGCACTAAAGAAAGTAATTTAATCCTTTCAAGTGTTTTCTCTCTTCCCTTTATTTTTCAGAGAAAAAGAATATTTAGAGGCATTTAAGTTCAGTTCGAAGTTAAATAAAAATTGAGACTTTGTTACATTTTGATTCACTATTTATTTTATCTTTTTCTTTAAATTTCACTTAAAAAGACGATAAAAGGTAAATTAGAGAGATTGGCAACGCCATCTGTCGCCAATTCTAGGGACCACGTGGCATCAAAACTTTTCTATTTTTCTCCGCCTTGCCTATACAAAAGCCATTACAGCTCAGAATACTACCTGAGATACTACTACCTGATATAGCGATATCACGGAATTAAAAAGTAAATAGCGAAAAAGAAATAAGTACGACAGAGAGAAAAAGGATCCAGTAAAAATACCAAGTATCTAGAAGAAGTGATTGCAAGTTAGGGATAATTGGGACGATTAGTGGATTTTGTGGGGTGCAGAAGATTAACTCAATTTCTACCCTTATAGAGACAGTAACTGTGAAAAAGTTCTCCATGTGATAAATGGAAAAAGATTGTGTTAGTGTTGTCTCGAAGATTTTCCTTTTATAATGACTTCGACAAAAATTACGGTTGTATATCAGGTTCCTCGACCGGCGATTTAGTTGGATATTTTTTTTGTTGGATATCTTTTAATTTCGCAGTTTAATGTTAGTATTTTATAACAACAAGAAAAAAAGCCAATTAGGAACTGTCCTCCATTTGATGCTACTTTCGATCATAGAATAAGCTGCAGCAACAACAACAATACAATAATAAATCTGTGTTATTGTTGTTTCTATATAGTCTCAGGTGGTACAGTTATGTTACACCATCTTCATGAAACCAAAAATCTCCAAGTCCAAGCATTTAATAAGGTCCATTAAAATCTCCTGAACAGTGAAATCCAAATATTTAGGTAGGTGAGGAGGGGTGGCCTAATCTGCTTTGCACCAATGATACTCATTAAAATCATCTTGCCTTGTTGTAAAGTAAGAATTTTGGTGTGTCATTCAAAAAGCGAAGAAAGTCTTCGGTTATTTATGAATATTGAGTTGGTGAGACCAAAGTGGCCTTAGTCTAAAGTACTACGAGTGGATAGGTGGGGCAATTCAAAGGATATTTAATTCCATCTATTTAACTATGGATATTTCATTACAGATTAACATTATTGCCTTCATACAAAATGTTATTAGTGGCAGTTACTTATTACCATTCATTCCAACATGGGAGGGACCCATTGAAAGGGATCTTGCCTTGAAGAAAACCATAAGATGAGCTTTAAATTTTTGAAACAGGTCATGTCCCGCCGATTCGTCCAATAAGAAATGTCCTATGACAGAGGCATGACTGTTTGTTAATATTCAAATACCTCTGAAGTCAAGTTTTACAGACTTGTCGATATATTGTACACCCTCATAGATAGCAATAAGTACAAATCAAAAAACACAGTTGAAGTCAGCATTTTTAGTCATAAGGTAAATTGCGCCATCATGTATCTCCCACATGCACACACGGAAACGCGCACATGGACGCATACACACGGACGCACGCACGTGAACGCATACACGCACACATGCACACGCACAATGCGTACACCACTTTCAAAAATTCCGCCGTCACCCTTACTGCCATTAGTACATGTTTTCAATGACGAAAGTGGGGTGCTTTGCATATTTCCTACAGACGTTTGCATAGGAAATGCTGGGACCTTTGACCTTTAACACATTTGATTCAGTATGAAACTATTACTCATAATATTAATAATACTTATTTTGTAATGTCATTTGAAGCAGTTTTAAAATGTAATTATCAATCTGAGGTATTTTTTAACATCAAAATCAAATTGTTTTTAAAAATTTTGATTACCTAATGAATTAATTTTTAGAAAGAACTAGAATTTAATTCAAAATCTTTCTTAAGTGAAGTTGAATGTTTAAAACTTCGTTCTAATCAGTTGTAAAAAGAAAAAAAATAGAAACCCGATTTCTCTCAATAACCATTTTTAATCTTGGCTCCTTAGTAAGTGAATATAATTCAGATAAAGTGTCTGACTGCATAATTTAAATATTTTCATAATTTCTCTTCTAGGACCACCCCAGATTCTTGTGGATACATTTCCCGTAACATCTCATTTGGTGGTTGACAAAGACGAAAATGCTGTGATTGTTGTCCTCTTCTGTTCTGATCCTGAACCGAGACAAACTTATTGGGAATGGGAGACTTTCAGACAAGAAACTAATTCAAATACGGGTCGCCACACAGCAGACGAGATTCAGAGAGTAAGTAATGAATTATTTTACTTTTAAATAATGTTTGAGATACATTGAAGTTGTATGTTTAAGATTAGAATTTATAAGAAAGGGAATGCACCATATATTTGAATTCATATTTGCATATTCTTATATTGAATCACAAATGCTACGGTTGAATTTTCCATAGAGTTTCCATATATTAAGTAATGTTTGGAAACTGTATACTTATCAGCGTTCTAAGTAATGATTATCTAAGTCTGGATTTACATTGGTATTTATCCAAATTTAGAATTTTCGATAACTGAATTTTAAAAAGATCGTTTCGAAATTTGTGCAAAGTTAAAATCACTAATAATTTGGATTTGTATTCGTCATGTATATTTCAAAGGTACGTGTAATCTGATAATGCCTATAGTATGTTAATACTCAAAATCGATTGTCTTTAGTAATTGTATAGACATTTTGCTGCAGAATCATATAAATAATATAGTATTTTTCGTAAAACTGTCATGTCGAATTTCTATAATTATTCATCGATTGCATAGTTCATATTTTAAATGTAGAATGTGGAAGAAAATATTAGTAAAATCCTTGTTTTAGAAGAATTTAATCCTAGCAATTAAGAAAAATTAAAGGCACGTCCAAGTAAAATTTAAAAAAAACAACTGATGGAATATTTATATGCGTATGTATGTATAGTGAAATCATATGTTTCATATGTATGTTTATATGTAATCATAAATATTTTTTGTTGATTGTCAAATGGCAACCACAAACACAACGTATAAACCAATGAAATGCATAATTTACGCAATATAATATTTCTTATTCAATTAATTGGAATTAAATGTTATACTCACTTGCCGAAGCACAAATTTCAATTTCTATATAATGACGAAATGTATAAGAAATTTAAATCTGTGAAAGGCAATTTTAGGTATTATTATTAGGTTTAGTTATTTAGGTTCATTATTATTTGCCATATTGAAAGTTTAATTACACACGGAAATAGAAAAATTAGTTTTTTTTATATATTTATTTTTGAAAAAGGCCATTTTAACGACTTCTAATTAAGTTATGTGTTTCCCTATTACAGGATCATTAATATAAATTTTCTGCTTTAATCAATTTAGTTGAATAATGGACTCTTGAATAATACAATGTGTCGTATAGAATCACTCACAACAGTATATTTGAAATAAAAAAAGGAAAC
Source organism: Trichonephila clavata (assembly GCA_019973975.1). NCBI lineage: Eukaryota > Metazoa > Arthropoda > Arachnida > Araneae > Nephilidae > Trichonephila > Trichonephila clavata. The sequence goes on from BMAO01004161.1 coordinate 121,845, forward strand.
TGAAAGGAAAAATCTATAAAATATCTGAGTTTAGATTTCTTTGTGAATATATTTGGATAATATTTATGTTACACATTTTATAATTCTACATTTGAAGGTACCTGCAAAATATTTTAAAACTATAAGAAAAACTCAAGTTGATTACATGGTAGCATATAATTAAATACATGGTGGCACACACATATAATTATAAATTCATGAAGTATTCTTGAATGGACATTACTACAGAATGTACTTAAAAATATTCAAAGCAATTTTTTCAGGTTAAGTGATAAAAATTTATACATATATAATAAAATTTTTATGAAGACACTATCACTTTTGATTGTTATCGATACTTTCTAATGAATTAAAGTACAGTAGGACCTATATGTAGGCAATTTTTTTTGCAAAATTTACCACGAAAAAAAGAACATTTTACGATCTTCTTCGTTAATTAACCTCAAAATAGTGAAATGTATTTTCTATTTAACGAGCTGTTTCTCTCTTGTGATTCAATTCTTTTTCTCCCTATTTTTAAAATTTAAGTATTTTAGCACATATAAATTTTTTTCACTTTTAACACATTTTATGGGGATCAACGCCCTTGAACTGGTTTTGTCAAGTCCCCAACTCACCGAGTGAGTTTTTGTAAACAAAACTCTTAAAAAATTTAACACACATTATTAGTAATTAAATTTATGGAAGCATGTGGTAATGTAAGCTTACATCTACTGCGGTTATAAACTAACGTACGCTTATAATTAATTGTAGGTTTAAGGCGATATGGTACATCTTCGCAATTTTTTTTGTTTTTAATATTTGACATTTGGTTTTAATTGTATTTTATGAAGGTTAATATTTAATAATAATTCCATACAAAAAATTTTAATATGTTGCAAAATGTTTGTAAAATTTAAATTTTTTTAGCATTTTTAAGCATTTTTTTAAATCCCTAAGGCTTTTTTAAATATGCCTCTTTTCTTTCAAATTTTTTCCCCAAGTACCTTAAAGTATACTACATAAAACTGTGCATGGTGTTTTTTTTTTGCTGCTGCTCTTTAATTTTTTATTAATTTTTTTATAGTTAAACTTACAAAAAATTCCCAAAAAAACATTAATTTTGATTTTGAAATTTTTTAGAAAAAGTACTAAACACACATGTTAGAGCTAATTCCATGCACAGTTTTACAAAACATACATTTCAGAATATGTATAAAAAATTTCAAAACAATTCTTCAATTATCAAAAAAGCCTTAGGGTTTTGAATAACAGTATATGTACAAAATTTCAACATGGAGAAATATGAGTTTGAAGTTTTCATTCCATGAATAGCAAGATATAATATTCATGGAGTAGTCTGAAACTTTTATGAAATGTTAATTAGCTTATTTAAAACTGCTTACCATAAAAAATTGCACAAATGTAAAACAATTAAACAGTATACTGCCATAATGAATATATAGAAATAAACGAATGAAAGATCAAAAAATATTTCATATTCATTGGCAAGTTCGGGACCCTCTAAATTTTTCTAGATATTAGTGGAGAAACCCACAATTCCACGATGCAAGCGGATTTTCTCGAAGTATCCGCCGGGTCTGTAAATAGAGAGATGCTCACCCAAACGAGTCAGTATTGTCTTGACTATTGACTAGTAAACTTGCCTTGACTCTGATTACAGATTAGCTTGGCTATACTTGTGTGAATAATCTTTCACATACGTGTTTTTTAGACACTGTTAATTGCGTCTGAGTGCTTGAAGGTGTGAAGACCTTCTGAGATTTTCTCTGGGAATATTGTTGCTGCATCCTGTATTTCAAGGATTGTTTTTGTGATGATAAATTCTCATTGTTCTTGAAGAGCTGTCTTGTTCTTTGGGACTGATTTGCATAAAATCCTGGAACCCCGATCAACGTAACAATATTATGTACTACAGCTAATGATGTGTTGTTTCGGTACCTTTAAAACCTGTTTTATTGATAGCAGTATACTTCACGAAGATGAAAGCTAAATACATCTATTATGAAATAGGTCACAAATAATCCTTAGAATCAAGAGTGGTAATTGATTTATTATATTTATAATTCGGAGTTTTTTAATGACAAAAATGCACATTTTTAGACAGAGCAAGTTTTTTTTCAAAGAACAGTGGCCAAACATTCTACTGATTCAACTCACAAAAGCTATACAGCTAAAAAGAAAAATGCCTTTCAAAAATCAAACAAAAAGCAGAGCCAGACGTAGAGCTCTTAAGCTTTATTAATTTCCTACATTTGTTAAATAAATCCATAATTTGTTTCCCTGCACTTTTACAGTACATTACATTGAAAAATTATATTCTTAAAAGATTTCAAAGACGATTTTAAATTCTTAGGTTATTTTTGAATGAAACGTACTTTTTAGAATAATTTTATTAAAATTCGGAATGGTTAAACGTGTACTATTGATAAACATTACATCAAATAAAAAAGTATTTTTTATTTAGTTTTTTTTTTATGTTTGAGAGTTCTTAAGCTTACAATACGCAAAAAAAGTTTTTTTTCTCTAAACTTAAAGGTGAAATTGTTTATATTAAAATGTTAATTGTTTATATATATTCATTCATCGTAGTAATCGAAATAGTTGGTTTCGAATTAGTATGGAGTATTCAAATAGCCTTGGCGTTATGCAAACGAGAATATTTATTCTTAGAACAACCTTATTTTAGTTCATTCGTATGTCTTTTGGGACAACTTCTGAAACTTTATAACTCATCGTATCTCTGTAGTTAGATTTAATCTATATAATCCATCCAACCCAATTAAAACAAATTATTTACGGTATCTGGACATGTTCGAAGTACTTTTTTTAAAAAAAAAAATATAGCATATTAAGACAATGCTTTTTAATGAATAAATACTAATATTTAACTTACAATATTTTTTTTAAAAAATATTACCTTAATTTTTCAAAAATCGTAATTATATGTGGAATTTTAGCAATATTGTTGAAGAACTTTAAAGAAATTAGAGAAAAAAACAATAAACTTATTTCAGTAAAAGTATTACTAAAAAAATTAGATGCATTATCTAGAAAATGTACTAAAATTTTATTGTTTTTTAAAAATTTAGCAGTTTTAGAGCTCATTAAGTAATTATTGTAAGAAATGTGACATTCTTTATGAGACCATTGTTTAAATAACAGTCCATAACTCATAAAATATTCATAGGACAAGAAATATTTTAGTACATTCTCTAGAAAATAATACAAATATCAGGTTCGAAAAGTTTTATAAAAATGCATTTATAACATTTTGAGTTTTCTGACTCGCCATGATAGATTTTGAACAATTAAAAAATGCCCCTTCTGATAGATTAAATACCAACTTCCATTTTTTTCTAATTTTATAAAATTGATTGTAACTTGGATTTTAGGTATCTTAGAAACAAAACGATTTTTTAAGCTAAAAGATACTTACTCAATTCAGTAAAACAAAAACAAAAAATATGTGCTTTGACCGAGTTAGCTCATTTCAATGTGTTCGGATACCTTTAAATGTCGTTTATTTAATGGTTATTGATGAAAGACAGACGGATTTAATAACCACTTACAATATTAGTCCCATTAAAGTGAAAATAAAATGATGCTAAGCAACAATTGGCCTCACGTAATTGAACATAACAATCACTTAATGTTACTCGTCATTTACTGGTAACATTAACCACTATAAGTATAATCAGTCCAGCTAGAAAAAGTGCCTTTACAATTAAAGCACTGAACATTTTATTTGTAATTCGTGTCCTCATTGATTTTTGTTATGTAAAGCAGGGTATTAAAAAAACAAGCATAGGAAATATCATTGTACGCCCTCTAGACTGAAAGCATTAGAATAAAGCTCATAATTTTAATGATCTTCGCATTCAAATAAGTCATGATTGGCTGAGTGCTTTTATGTGTTGCATACTAACTATTATAATATGGTTGTAAGAATAGTTTTTATAATTTTTAGGAATCGTAGCCCTATTATTGCTACATTTTCCCCCTAAATATGTTTTTGGCAGAAATTATTTCAGATATATTTTCTTTAGTGAAATAAAAATAATAATATGTTCTTCATACGAAAAAATTTTTAAAACTTAATATTTTTTTCTTAGAAAACGTTTCTACGTAATTTATAATTAAGGTGTCCGACTATATATATATATACTTTAAAATTCTGAATTTTGCCAAAAATTTGACAAATTTATGATTTTATTTTATCGACCATCTTATTGGATTTATAAAAATACCAGTTTTACTATTTTCTGTTCACTAGGACAAAAACTGCAAGTGTTTTTGTAAAAACAGATGCCATTACTTTAAGCAAGAGAAGTCATACTTTAAACTGTATTTTACTCAAAATGTGTTTTTTTTGAAAATGCTCAAACGGGGACAGCGATTGCTCAAAAAGTTTTGGAAATAATTAACTGAATTTTTTTGTGAATATTCTGTATAATAGCAGATGTGTTTTAACCTTCAGATTTATCAATCACAATTTTATTACAAAATTTACAGTCCCTTATGTTAATAATAATCCTAGTTTATTAAAAAAATTTATATAATAAGATAAAGTGTTCTGGCTTTTGTAAAAATTAAAATATCTCTTATCCTGAAGGTCATTTCAAAAAGCAATAACATAGCAACACAAGAGAGTTGAAAATTTGTTCATAAACTTTTGGTACAAAATGGGGCTGCTAATGTTATTGTTTGTAAATTTTTTCCCATTTTAATAAAAATTTCTTTTTTTTCTTCTTAATTTTAGCATATTTTTCTTTAAATGTACTAAGCAAATCTAAACACCACAAAAAAAATCTCCATTTTTTAAAAAAATGTTCTCACAAGTTGTCGGATACCTTAATATTCTTGTATATTCTATAGCAGTGGTCTTTACAATTCTAACAGTTCCGTGAGTCAAAAATCTTAAAATGTTTTCGGAGAATCCTATTCTACATTTAGAATATATATTAAAATAATATTTAAAGCAGATCACTATGTTATAAGCATTTTAGGTAATGACATTGAAAAAAAAAGGATTGTGTTTGCTTTTAAACTTATGTGCCCATTAACAATATTAATAAATTTATTTTCTCCTTAATAATATTCATTTATGTTTCAAGTGTCACGGACCCATTCATTGTATTTGGGATATGTACTTGCATTGTTTTGGCAAACTGTCGAAATTTATGTCTATTAAAAGTATCTGTAGTCGCATTTAATATTCTGCTTTTAATTTTTTTAAATACATTTTGTTTTTGTAGTCACTCGCGTTGAGAAATATTTTTCACTTAAATTCATTGTTCAAAAAGGCTTTAAGATATCTGTGTGAAACTTCTGTGCATTCAGCTTAAATTTACAAACTAAAATTTTGGAGTGGTTTTTAAATTTAGACATTAATGACGGATTTGTTATGTTGATAAGTTGTTCCTTTCCTTTCTTTAGCAAGCCATTTGATATATTTATTAGTCCCTGAAGCTCGTGGTTTTTATAAAATTTAAGATTTTATTATATCCATAAGATAGTTATATTCATTTTTACAGTCAAACAGCCATTACGAACCAACTATTTCATAAAAATTAAAGTTTTACTAAAATGTTGGCACTTTGATTAAGCAAAAAGCCCTGAAATGTTAAAATCCTGATTAATGTTAAATCTCACGATAGGATGTTGATATTTAAATTAAAATTTTAAAAGAAATAATTGATTTTAGCGATGTAAAACATTTCTGTATAAGATACTTAACTTATCTCAAAAAACAATTTTGATTAAGCAAGATATTATATGCTTTTTTTTTAAAATTTGAACATATGAAATTGTGGTGAAAGATGTATGGCATGTAAAAATTTACATTTAACAATATATATCTTTGTCGTATGTTAAAAGTTTGATCTCTTTTTTTCTCTCCAAATAAATAAATGAGACCCATTGTTTTGTCCTCCTTCAAAAGAAAACGTTGATATAATTATCGTTTATAAATAAGATAATTTTAGTCTCATCACATAAATCACCTTATTAACACAAAATAAGTCTTTGAATGAAATACATAGAATCTCAACACATCAATCGTAAAACAAATTTGGAGAAATTAAGAATTTTTACGCTTTAAAGCTGTTGGGAAATATATTACTCACTAAACAGAAATCAGCAAATTATATAAGAGATTTTTATTAATACCCTAAATTACTTTATATAATTGTCAACTCTCCCCCTCCCCATGTGGGAATGTATGAGCTTTCAACTAAGATTTGTTATCTGATACTCTGGGGAAATAATACTTATACTTTTGCTTGGCTTTTACGCTTTATTTATTTCTTGCATGAGAACATTTGTGCTTATCTGTGAAAGTTGTCGATCTGTCAACTCCATGTCACCTTGGTTAATATTTCCATTATCTTGGACGCCAGGAGCTTGATAGATGACTATGTTGACTACTGATTTGGTGCAGGAATGTCTATGGAATTTTGCGGAAGGTTATTACTGTCGTCATGACGTATTATGAATGATATCATACTTAAATAATACATTTTCTTGAAATATCTATCACATTAATTCAGTGCTTCTCAAACTTTCAATGTTTGTGACCTAATATTCCATCAGAGTTTTCATCGTGCCCCCCCCCTCTTCCATAGAATAACAATGTATTGAATTCAATATTGTACCATACTTTGAAGCAAACTCTATAATATGACAGTAAACTCTTTAAGTTTCACCGGCGTATATAAACGTCTCACTCAGTCAAAGTGTCCATTGCCCTAGACGTATATATACGTCTTTCCGAAACACGATCTTTTCTGTGCACTGTGATCCATAAAAAAATTCTGAAGGCTTTGGAATGCTATAAAAGGACATTGGCAGTGATTTCGAAGGATTTACTAATTTCAGCGAAATTGCTTATTGTGAATTGCTCACTCCCCAATACATCCCATACGCGTGCCTACGTGGAAAATGGTGACATTGGGGAGCGAATCACGGAACCTTAAACCGGCAGTAAAGTAATTAATTTTAAACCGTACAAGTTAGCAAGATAAGTGTTAATTTGGCAAGCCCTTTGGGTCACTGGTAATTATAGATCTTGTTCCAGTTAGATTTTGCATTGTGTTTTTAAGAGTTCTTAACTTCTGATTATTGATAATGTATTGTTTACTTACCTAATATATTTTTACAATCATAACTTTTTTTATTATTTCCTTAAAAATTCTGTAATTGAAAGTATCAACGCGTTTTATTTTTCAGATACCAACACAAGACGACTGCTACGAAGCTCGATTGACTATTCACAATGTTGAAGGTGGAGACTCCAAAACTTATACTTTGGTAGTTGAAAATGAAAAGGGCCGTGAAACATTTTCTGTTGCCCTGGAAGTTAGAGGTAAGAAACATCAAAACCATTGATTTCTTACTAATTAATTTAGGTTCAAGGCTCTCTATCCTTTACAGAAAGGGGACTTAAGACATACCAAGATACAGGTCACTGAGCGTTTTTTTCCTAATGGGCTGTACATTGTCAACAAGTCTTTGCAGATGCAGCGAGTCCCCAAATGTGAAAGCCATTTCACGGTGGCGCCATTTAGTGGCTGTTCACGCTACCAAATATTGACGATGAATTTATTCAAGCCTCTCTTCAGCAGTTCAAGGCATGTGTTATATGAAACTTAATCATTTGACATGCGTGCCTACGATTTTCGAATCCAGAAAATCTATCGATCACAGCTGGGATTGAATTCTGTACCTAGGGCATACGATGTGGGTACTTTTAAGACACCGAGCCTGACAAACTTAAATATTTAAATCCTGTAATTGTAGAAATCACTCGTCTAGTTTTCTCATTTAATGAATAAATTTCTTTTTTTTTGTTTTAAAATCTATTTTACATTTTCTTTTTGTGGCCACTTTTGTTCCTTGAATACCTTTATACCAATACATAAGCAAATAAACGCTTTAGTAACAAAACCCCAATCTTCTGCCAATAATAACCCCTTATTTTTTGTAATTTATGGCTTAGTGCAGATTTTGGATGCAAGCGAGAATATATATTGTTATTGCGAATTGCAGTGCACTCTTTGAGAAAGATTCCCACAACCACCATAATAGTTGAATATGGATTTAACAACAATTTCGAATGAGGATAATTCCTAGTTCTATTATTTATTTCGCTACAACGTACATTTTTCTTTGTTTTTTTCCCCTAAGTGAATCTTATCTTTAAGTTCAGAGTATTGTACTTACGTAATCTGTGAATTACCTAGATAATCTGCTCATTACATACAATGCACTCGTTAATCTGCACTCTTTAAAGTGAAAATAAGATCTTTGGTGGAGCAAAATTTCTGTTCATTTACAATAAAAGTTGTTCATTTATTCTTAGATATCTAAAGAATCAAATTAAAATAATCCATCTATCAACATATTAGTTTAGAAAATTGATTCATAATCAATTGATAAACAACAATACAGAGAATCAAATGATTTAAAATATCATTGCAATTAAGGAAATGAATTTTCGAACCATGTGATAAAATTATGCTTAATTACTAGTAATTATTAATTTATTTCCGGAAGATATACTGATCGTCCTAATTGAATTTATTATAAATTAATTCAGAAAGTTTTTTTTTTATTGAATGCATTCGCTATCTCTATTTCTCTGCTTCTAAATGTTTTGGATAAATTTTTCTGGGATGAGTCAACATTTAATCAAAATTCCAAACAGAAAGGAAACGAGGGAACCTTTCAAACTTCAACAATACGGAATTCGCTCCTGTGAAGATCTACTTAAAAAGCTGAAAAGTCTTGATTCCGCACTATAACGGAGTAAAACAGTTAATCTACAGATTAGCTAGGTAATCGGATCATTTACAGCTTTCGCTCTTTAATAAAACATACAAAAATAATACATTTATAAAATAGAAGGACAGCAAATATATCACGAAAATTAACTTTAACCGCACAAAGGTTTCTTCTCTCTCCTCAGTTTGATAAAAACAAAGAAATTTCTAGAATATTCTAAGATATCACGATAATTATTCTTCGCAAATAAATAGGTCGGATGTGGTGGATCATGCAACGTTGCTCCAGCTTTTTGAAACCTCAGATTACTGACAATTTACTACTCCTGTTTCTCGAGTAATTAATAAAATAATTATGGCTAGCATCATATCTTGGAGGGTTCAGATTAAAATGAATTAAGAAGCCTTTTCGGGAGAGTTAAACATAAATATGCTACATAAATAATATAAATTTAATGTAAACAATAATAAATATTCTTCAAAAATTAGAAAGGAAAAATTATGGAAGAGAAAACTAATATACAAAAAGTCAATTGACCAATATGAAAAACTGTAATATTTTCTAGAGCTGTCACCCTCTTAGGGTCAAGAAGTAGGGTTAAGCTTGGTTTGTGGGATCCCAAAACCTTGCCCTTCAACAGGAAAATAATACATAGAAGTGCATGAAAATTTTTGGAAAAAACCCAAGTAATGTGAAAACGATTTAAGCCTAACCATAGCACATGTTAGCCTATAATTACTATACCATACAATTAAACTACCGTAAAATTAAAGGTATCATGTGCACCTATACTTTCAAGCTGCACTTTTGAACTTTTAGGTAACATTCACTCCATAACACTCACCCCTTTTTTTATGAAGAAACCTGAAATATATGCGTGTAATTCTCTTATGTTTTGAAGTAATTTATTTGAGATATAATACTAGACTTTTGAAAAATAGTATACTTCTAGAACAACAACTCTTTAAATTCATAAAAGGTATGCCATTTCTTTTAAATAAACAGTATTTAGATCTATGTAGAAGCTTCTTTTTGTGTTATGCTCATCTCTTTTTTTACTTTTGTTTTTAAAAGTATCATTTTTATATCCAGTGAATAAAGCGCATCCGTAAATTTCAATCGTATTGTTGTTGTTAAAAGTACGTGTTTTTGAGAGTAGGATTTTACGGTATATTTATACATAATGATTCATTATTTCAATTATCAAGTTGTTTATTATTAGGCTTTTAGTTATAAATTTTTAGATATATGTCCTTAATTTTTAGACTGCTTTAATAATTTGCTTTTTAAAAAATGTAAAATTATCATGTGCTAGATACTGATTTCAAATATTAATATGATATTAATTAGAAATTAACAAAATCAAAGTTATTCACACATTTTAATAACGATTTTTGACAGATGATTCTCGTAAAAATTATAATTAACAAAATATAACATATTTATTAACATATACATTTAACTACATTCGTAAATGAGAGAAATTCCTGGGTCCATAAGTATCAAACTTCCTATGTATGCTTAAATATTTTATATTCAATACATTTTTGTTAAAACACAAATGTCTCAAATTCCTCAACACAATGTATAGTCCAGTAGTTTGTTTCAGAATATTTCCTTTGGCTGTTTTTAATCCTACCCTTCTATTTTTCAGTTACAAAAAATACACCAAACCCTAAAATACAACTTCCTCTAAACTGTGAAACCGACCGTTCAAAGAAAAAAACTTCTGTTTTTACTTTTTGAGGTTGTTTGTGCATGCCAAGAATACAAATAAAACGAAGAACAGAAAGAACATATTCGAAAATTTGCGCTCACTGTTCCTGGCCTTGCGTCTGGCAATCTTTCGTTCCTACAATCATTTATCTAAAATTGTGTGTAATGGTTTGTATAAAGGTTCTCAGATAGCAGATCTGGTATACGAAACCATTTGATTTACATTTGTTTCGGACGATCTACGATCAAAATAAATCTTTTAAGAGATATATTTTCACCAGAGCATAATATCGGATAAATGTCGCATTAGAGAATGGATTTCTTCCCTTCGCGATACTATGTAACTAGCAGGCGCCCTTGTTGGAATAGTGTTTTAAAGTTTCATATCCAGAAATTCACAAAAAGTCAGTTTTGTTAAAATTAATTTATAAAAGAAGCTAGTTTTAGTTCATAATATAACATTTGTGTGTAAAATTAATACCGAATCAAACATCACTTTCAGTTGCCCTTATTGTCTGACAAGGGGAGGGTACGACTAAGGAAATTCATTTTGGGACGAGACAACATGTAATAGTAGTACTCCATCAGATTGTTCAACCCTCAATGGTATAAGCGCTAAATGGGCAGTCAATTCAGAGAAAATAGCCTTCGAAATTCATGCTTAGCTTTTATACAATTAAGCTTTAATCAATTCAAGTGACGCGGTGGTATATTTGTTAGAATACCTGATTTCTACGTGGCTAGATAGGGTTCGAGTCACGTGATCAACTTTTTTCAATGTATTTAATTATTTTTTTAATTAAATGCATTTATTTAAAAATAATTTATTAGATGTTTTATATAATTATAAAATAATTATAACAATATAAAAAAGACATATTATTTTTATTATATTATGAAATAAATAATTTAATAATAATAATAAGATATTTTACAGATTGTTTTATGTTGTATTTCACATAATAAAAATATTTGTAACTAATTTTTATATAGAATGTCATTTAATGTTTATTATAATATATTTTATTAAAAATATTATTTATTAATAGAAAAATATATTTAAAAAATATAATATAAATATTTATGTAGTTACAGTAATTATTTTACTTTATAAAATACAAAGTAAAGTATATATATATATAGATATATATATATATAGCTACATAAAATATTATAAGGTGTTTAATAATACTTAAATAAATTTATTTAATTAAAAAAATATTTAAATGTATTGGTAAAAAAAAGCTGATCGCGCGACTCAAACCCTATCCAGTCGCGTAGAAAGCAGGTGTTCTACCAACTACGCCACTGCATCGCTGAAAAAAATTAAAACTTAATTGTATGAAAGCTAAGAATGAATTTCGAGGGCTTTCTTTTCCGAATTGACTGGCCATTCGGCGCAAATACATTGGGGGTTGAACACCTTACAGGAGTACTACTATTACAGAAAATCTCTTAACAAAATGAATTTCCTTAGTCGTGCCCTCCCCTTGTAAGAATTTTTTTTCAAATGCCCTACTGTCTGGCATGAAAAGGTAGTGGTATCTGAGTGCTCATGCTTGCGAAAACGTACCCAACGGTATTTGTGTCAAATGGCGATGAACATTGTGAACTTTCATACCAATGGGCTGAAATCTAAATATTTGCTTTCCAAATCCTAATATACAACAGTTATAACTATTTTAATAGGATTAAATACCGCTAACTCAATGCAGTTACCAATTTTAAAACGCGTTTTGGGGGCAAACTATGTCTTTTCGAAATATTTGGCATAGGGATTGGGACTGTTGAAAATAGTTAACTGTTTTTTTTTAAATTTATGGTTTGTGTATTATTGTACTTTTGGCCTACGATATTTTTTTCTGAAAAAAAATACTGCATTATTACACAAAATTCACAATCATTTACAATATATAACAATTATTTCTGAAGTTGATTTTTTGCACTGTAACTAAAGTGAAATGTTCCATTTGTAAAAATTTAAATATTTCTTATTCTTTTGATCATTTAATAAATGAATAGTCATGTAATGCTTAAGGTTGAAAGAAGAAAAATTCTTTCATAAATTTTTTATTCAGATTGCCGGCGTTCAATAAATTTTTTATAACTATCAATCATTTTTTTTCCTAATTTGGTATTAAATTAATTTTTTTATCAATTATAGCTTTTAAATTATATATTTTACCAATAAATTCTGTAAACCGCAATAAAAGGTCCTCGCGTCTAATTTTTTTTTTCTAAAGAAATTGTTTCGTATGTAGTCTAACACCTTAATATTCCCCTAAATTTTTCATTAAAAAAAAATATTTTTTAAAACTGTATTAGTAATGTTTATTTATTCAAATCAACAAATCCATCTTAAGTTATACTTAAGTTAAAATTTTATGTAAAATTATTACAGTTCACTCATTTTTTTTCTTTCGTACACGATATAAATATTGCTTTCTCCATGACTATTCATTTGTTTACCTCAGAAGTGGCCAACTTGCGGCCCGATGGCAGCATGCGGCCTCCGAGATTCAATAATATTATACAGTGGCGCACATAAGGGGGTGTCCGGACACCCCCAAATTCCTGGAGTTTTTTTCTATTGATGATAAACCTACATATATGTAACGTAAAATGTAATTAAGTACTTGTAAATAACAATTTATTTTATTAATGAATGCTAATTATTAATTCAATCATTTATTTTTTACTGTTTTTTGTTAACAAAATCGACAAAATCAGGAGAATCAATTGATGTTGTCTTGAGGTATGATACGAGTTGGGAGACTTTCGGCCATGGACTCCCCCTTGAAACATTTTTGTGTGCGCTACTGGTACTATACAAATTGCGAATATTTTGTGCAATATTTTTGTTTTTAGCATAGTGTTTTGTAACAAATAAATCTCATAATTGTTTCTATTTTATCCCATTGCCTCTTTTTTAATAAGACAAATGTGTATATATATATATATAATGGATCAAAATCTAATATATATATATTTTTATATGCGGCCCGCGGGATTAAGATTTTCAGAAGTGACCCGCAAGGTCACTTAAGTTGACCACACCTGGTTTTACCTCATATGATTACATTTCGCATGCTGAGAAATTTGTGTAAATATCCTGCATTTATGAAATTACTATATCATGTTATTGAATACATCCAAAAATATAAAAAAATTAATAAAGAATTAAATAAAGTTATCTAAAAACTTATTGTAAATAGTTTTATTTCAATCACATTCTAAGCAATCTATATCAAAAATATGATATTTGTAAAACGACGTCATTTCAGATAACTTTTTTAATTTCTTGGCAACGCAAATACATAATTATCGCTGAGAAAGGCGTGAAAGCAATTTGCCGTTCAGTTAGAAATTGCTGAGCTATTAACATAAATCATCCAGTAATTACACCACCATTGCTTCTATTTTTAGAAATCCCCAGCTGTATATTTCTAAATTGCCCTATCTGAAATCAAAAGGTGCATGAAAGAATCTGTCTATATATTATTCAAAAAATAATCCGTAATTGTTGATATGTTGGGGCGTTTTGCAGTACCTAAACTCGCAGTAATTTATAGCAAATATTAAATATCCGCGCTGCATTAGAAATACCGATGCTAAATATAAACATTACTATTTCAAGATATAGTTTACAGAATTAAATTATAATATATAAAACATAATACTTCAAAATCACGTGATAGGTAGTATTAAGTGATAACCACATAAGTCAGGGTATAATTTTACATATAAATTATTTCTAATTGGAGCCGGAGATGAAACTAAATTATATATATTTTTTTTATCCAATGGGCTGCGGATTGGTATTTTTACCATTGCAGACCCAGTACGTCCCCAAGAGCTGGTATCACTCTTTAAGGAAAAAAAAATCTGTAGATAAAAATGGATGTTTGTGTACATGAAATCGCTGCACCCCAACACCATTCTACCGATCACTATGGAAATTAAACTGAATATGTATTTTTTTTTTGTGGAAAAGGTTTTTGAGCTATCATCTTTGTTGCAGCTTCTCACCACAGCATATAAACTTCTGCAACGTTTAGTCTATCACCAAATTGCCAACAGGATCACCAAAAATGATGCCAACTGGGCTCTATGGCCAACATTTCGCTATGTTTCTATGAATCACCATTATAATCACCATAATGTAAGAAACGGCGTTGCTTGCGAATATTACAATTTCAACATAAAATAAATGCAACAGAAAATAATATTGTCATATTAAATATCCAGATATAAATTATTTACACTACTTTCAGTGTTCATTAGGTAAAATTTGTAACACTGCGTTTCTTTTGCTGAGCAGAGATCAGCTTAGGAAGGTGTTTTCAAAAATCGACCCACAAAAGTGTTACGTGGCGTTATAAATGAAAAATCGATTTGATCAACTATTAGTCTTTCGGACATAAAATTTAATAAATGGGTTTTTTTGTTCAGTTTAGATATGCAAACAGCTTTTTCTTTGTTGTTGAATTTGAAATTTATGTAAAGTTAACTCATTAAAAGTTTCTTTATCTATCAATCTGTATTGCTTAATTTTTCAATTTGCCCGTTCTTCGCACGGGCGTATACCAGCTAGTATTTAATAAAATCTAAGATAACACAAATTCAAAATCTGAAACCGAATTTATTTTGATATGGGTTTAATAAAATCGAATAAGTAGTCTGATGGCTCAAAGATTTTTTTTCTCTCCCAAAAGTTAATCGTAGCATGCTAAATTTTTTTAATTCCTTGTTTTATTGAAAAAAATACGCTCTTTCTTGGAGTATCTATTTTCTAAAATCTGTAACCCTTTTTCAATTAGACTCATTGATCTTCTGATTGAACTTGAGTCTAAAGACTTAGATTCTTCAAGCCCTTGTTAATGCATCTCTGTAAGCTTATCAATTGTGAGCTGCTGTTTGTGAGAATCCAGCAGTTCTTGAACACCATCACTATCCACTTCGAAATTTATTTGCCTTGCAAGATCGACAACTTCTTCAATCAAATTACCAATTTAATCAGTCTATGATACTGATTTCACTTGAGTTTCAATGATGTGAGGATGGGGGGGGGGAATGAATCAACGAGATTTGAAAAATCGCGTAACTCCGAATTCGGGGGATAGCGTAAGTCGAAATATTACTTAGTCAATAAATATTCCGTTAGAAAATTTAATACTTTCATTGTTATAGCTTAATATCGAGTTAAATGTAGAGAGAGAGAAACTTAAATTCTACAATTACCTATTTAAGAGTTGTTCTTGGAGAAGGATGTGGCAGTGGTAGCCTAGTGGTCAAGGTAAGGATGCGTGGCAGGTGTGTCATGAGTTCGAGCCAAGAACCACTGAAGACTAACCGTGTAGGGGAATGATGCATGTTAAATTTGTCGAGAGTTCAAGCATCCTTCCACTAGAGTGGTGTGGAGGCAGCTCTGATGACGTTCCCGTCATTTGACCATGGTTCAAAATTAGGAGGTCCGTCCCCGAAAGCCCTCGAGCAGCTAAATAGTGGGACATTAACATTCCCACCTTCACTGGATGTGTGAAGTATAAGGAATTGAATTGCAAAACATGTTTGGAGGGGGGGGGTAAATGGAATTTTTTTGTTGTTGTTGTTCTGTAGTATATAGAGAAAGGGAAAAATAAATTTTTTTATTTTTATTTTATGTACTGCTACACATGAGGAATAGAGTTTAAGTACTTGGACTTTTCTATGGTAAAATCTCAAAGTGATAATTATAAAAGTAAAACATAGATTTTAGTACTTTTTAACATCTATTACGATGAGAGGAAGCCTACTAAATAGTTACAAGAAATTAAATATCAGGTATACTGTTCAGCCTTTTTTTAGTTAATATTATTATAATATTTTTTTTTTTTAATTTCTGAAAACGGAAAAAAGCTTTGATCGGGCTAAAACTACAACATAGGGAGAGACAACTAGAGTTATGAATACTACAATGTACATTGAACATTACATAACTCGGTATCCAAGTATCAATCATTTGTTTAGGTACACTGTAGAAAAATAATTCGGTTATTCATACTGTAGGAAAATAATTTTATTTTGAATCGAAAATCATCGAAATTCTTTTTTTTCTTTTTTTTTTTCAAAATTTAAATCGTTTTGTAGCAATATTAAAAATTTTGAAATTATTTTTTTTAACATTATTTTTTTCCTGATTTACATACCATAGAGCGTTAGTCCTGACTCCGGTCAGTGAATCAGTACCGGTTCGTGGATCAAATAACATAAGGCAGCACAAAGAGCATTAAATTATTTCAATTTCATTTACCGTGGAGCATATCTCTCTTTTCTTTGTGACTTTTTATAGAAATCTTTTTATATTTCATGTTTAATCAATTTTCCCCCTTTTTCGGAGAAACTGTATTTTGTTCTGAAAGTATGTTTAAATACAATTAAGGTATGTGACTACCTTCGGAGCCCTTTTTTGAAATATATAAATTTTCAACTAAATAAACACTTTTTTTATTTGAAATGGGGTATAAAACTAGGAATTCAAATACAATTTCCGCAAAATAAAAAATAATTTTAGATATATTGGGAATTTTGAATTAAATTTTAGTGAAAAATTGCATTTACGGTAAACTTTGAAATGAAATTTCTAAAAAATACATTCGAATATTATATACAGTACATAAAAAAATTTTCTGTGCTTAAAGCTATAAGATTTGTAATACTTTTGAAATCTTCTTAAATGTGTCAGTTTTTATGCAAGAACTCAATTTTTTTTATAAAAACTAATTTTATTTTTTCAAAAAAGGGAAATAAAATACATAAATATATACTCAGAGATTAGATTATAATCTATAATACAGATAAAATTAAATCAAACATTTTCTGAAAATTTCAATTGAATATCTGAAAAAGAAATGCTGCAGTGAATTTTATCAAGAAGCAAAAAATCGAAATACATAGTTTCTCAGAAAATGCATTTAAAGATTGGTATACAATATGAAAAATTTTCTACTAATAGTACATTTTTTAAACTCTCCATATGTATAGCTCAAGCTCTCTTTAGCTTCATGTTTAACTAACTCGGACTTTTTTTCACCCTTTTGCTGTTTCCTGGAGGGTTTTAACAATTGTCGTTTTTAGTGAAATTTTTATGAAAAATTGCAGTTACGATCTTTTAAACAACATTCTAATGAATATATTCAAATGATACTTATACCGTACATAAACTACATCTTTATATGTATTAGGAATTAAAATATTTTTAATACATTTAAAATTTTTAAAATATGCCAAATTTTACACAAAAACTCGATTTTTTTAAAAAAAATTAATTTTTTTCATAAAAAAGGAATAAAGTACATAAATATATACACAGAGATTAGATCTTGATTGATAACACGGGTAGAACTAAATAAAACATGTTCTTAAAATTTCAATTCAATGTCTTAAAAATAATTTGTGTAGGGATCTGCTTCCGGTTTTATAAACTCCATTACCGGCTTACTAATTATGCTATAACTTGCTTCTAAATATAGTAGAAACAAAAATAGAGTGCTTTGGAATCTTAAATGTATGGGACATAAAATAAAAACATAAGAGAAATTTCGAAAATTTTCACCAAAATGGCTCATTTTGGGTAGTTGCACACCTTAAATGAAGATTATTAATTCAAAAGAATCTAAAATCTGTATACAATTGAACGTCTCAACCTCCATTATATTATCAAATGTCAACCGGTTCGCTGGGATAAAAAGGTTTGAGGAGCATCGCCATAGGACTTTGTCTGAAGTGCGGTTCTAAAGCTTTTAAAATGCGGCTCAAACGCAAATTATGAAAATATTTCAATTTACACATTTTTATTTAAAAAAAATTTATGCACAAAATATGCTGCATTAATTTTAGGTTAAATTAAAGAATTTGAAAAAAGATTTCAAGATTTTCGAAAAAATTATTATTATATATTTACTACCCTGTTTTCTCTAGAAATAAATAAATTAACTATTGATGCGGCTTTCATTATTTTTACTTTTAAGTTTCTGCTTAATTTAACTAAAATCTTAAAAACTACAGAGGCTCGCTTATTTAACTTAGTCCGCATCAACATAGTGGCTAGTACTTAATCGATTTCAAAGACAACGCAAAACTAATGAAATTACTCGGGGATTAAAACTAAAATAAACTAGTTTATTACAATTAGAATACATTACGAATTTTAGCATTTAGATTAAGCTCTACTAAAATTGAAGAATAAGAGAACTATGAACAAACATTAAGAATTTCACTTATCTTAAACGGAGGCGAGGTGATGGGGGGCTGGCATTGTCCACCGGACAAGGTGACCTAAGGTTTTTTTCCCCAAAAAATCAAGAATCAAAAAAGCTAGCTAGTCGCCGAAAATTGTCACTCGGCGCCCTTTTAAGGGAGGGCAAATCCCACCATTTGTACCTGCATGCACTATTTGACCCGCAACCCCATGGGTCGGTCCCTAAGCGTAAAGTTACAAAAGTTGCAATTTTATTAAATTTATGCGTTTATTCAACCCTGCGTACTCGTTGACACCGATTATTTGGGGACCAACTCCATTGCCGGCCTCCCATCACTATAAATCTTCAAATGGAATTCATTGAACTGCAAAGTGACATTCAACTGAAAGATAAATTTGGGAATGTTTCTATACTGGAGTTTTATAAAGATTACCTACACCGCGATAAATATCCTCATTTTCACACTCATGCTTTATTAATGTCTTCAGCTTTTGGCAGTACTTATATTTGTGAACAATTATTTTCCGGGAATGAAGCATAAAAAAAACAAAAATAGGACAAAGATAACTGACAAACATCTTGAAAATGCATTAAGAACTGCAAACGATATCGATTTGCTTCTGTTCAACACAAACGCAAATTCATTCATCTCATTAACTTGATTTTTCCCATCTTAATGAAATCCAAACTAAATGAAACTAAACTTTTAAAAATTAAAAATAAATGTATACCAATCATGTCTAATTCAAATTTTTAAAAAAATAGTAAAAATAAGTTAATTTATTTTAAAAAAAACTACATAGAGTTAATTTTTATTTCAATTTGCTTTAAAAAATATTGTATGTGCGGCCCCGATAAAAAATTATTTTTGCAATGCGGCTCATAAGCGGTCATAGTTTAGATATCCAAGCCATTGGACATCTTTTCGGCATTGATAAGTTCCGATAACTTACTACTTTTTATCTCCCCCCCCCTTATATAACCATGATCAAATACATTAACTCCTCTCTCTTTTGAAATCTAAGCCTCCAAAGAACTGTTTTACACTGTCACGAGCCAATAGTGAACTTGTTAGTTGTTCTGAAGGAAATTTTCGAAGCCGAATGAAGTAGGTCAGGGAATCGTCCTTTTCATAACCCCGCCCAAGCAATGGGGCGTGTCGTATTTACAAAAATGTCTGAAAACATTGAGTGATAAATGCTTCTTTTATCTAATGTGATAAAGCAGAGTTTTTGGGAGAAAGTAAATGAAAAATATAAAAAAAGAATAGAGAAAATGGAACGAAGTTTTAAAATTAAAATTTTGATATTTACTACCAAATGGAGTTTTTGAAAAAAGGAACGCATGATTAAAAGAAATGAAAAATATGTTTTTTTTTTAAAATTATTTTCAGAAAAGTGTTATTGCGTTATTTGAAGCGTTATTAAATGTGTTATTGCCCAATTTTATTGCGTTAACTGAAGCAAAATACATCAGAAAGAAGTGATAAAATATATAAACCTAAGCAAAAATGAAAGAAATATACAGGGAAAATCATTTCAAGCAGAACCGAAGGGACTGAAATATTTTTTTCGCTTTAAAAGGTATTCAACAAAATTAAGTTTATTAGCGAACATTTTATTAAAACAGATATGTAAATATGCATGTATTTAAGACAAACAAATTAAATAAAAAAATTCACAAGAACTTAATGAAATTTAGTACAAAATTTTCAAGTTAATTGTTGTTGATAATGGAGAGTTTACAACATAAAAATCTTAAGTTATTATAGAGTTAACAATACTGTAATATCCGAACTTAAGGTATCCGAATACGCTAAAATTGTGAATTTTGCCAAAAATTGACAATTTTTTTATGATTTTATTTTGTAGACCATCTTATTAGCTTTTTTAAAATACCAAGTATATTATTTTCCGTCCACTAGAACAAAAACAAGTGTTTTAGTAAAAGCACATGCCATTACTTTCACAGCAAGGTGTCATACTTCAAAACGCGTTTTACTCGAAATGTGTTTTTTTAAATGCTCAAACGGGGACAGCGATTGCTCAAAATGTTTTGAAAATAATTAACTGAATTTTTTTGTGTATGTTCTCTATAATAGTAAAAGTGTTTTAA
Source organism: Trichonephila clavata (assembly GCA_019973975.1). Taxonomy (NCBI): domain Eukaryota; kingdom Metazoa; phylum Arthropoda; class Arachnida; order Araneae; family Nephilidae; genus Trichonephila; species Trichonephila clavata. The sequence continues at coordinate 142,700 of BMAO01004161.1, forward strand.
CTTTCAGAGTTATCAATCACTGTTTTATTACAAAATTTACAGTCCCTTATGTGAATAGAATCACTGTTTTTAAGCAATTTCATATAATAACTAAGATAAATTGCTGTAGTTTTTGTAAAAATTAAAATATTTGCTATCCTTAAGGTCATTTCAAAAATGAATAACATATCAACACATCAGAATTGAAGAATTGAAAATTTGTTCATTAACTTTTGGTAGAGAAATGGACCACGTTTATGTTATTTTTTGTGAATATTTCCACATTTTTTCCCCCATTTTAGTAACAATTTCTTTTTCTCTTCTTAATTTCAGCATATTTTTCTTAAAATGTACTAAACAAATCTAAAAACAACAGCAAAATCCCCATATCTCCATTTTTTTTTTAAAGTTGTGGCAAGTATTTGGATACCTTAAGTGATAGGCGGACTGAGTGATAACCTTCTCAGTCAAATTCGCGTAAATCGGGTTAATTTCACATATAAAAACATATAAATTATTTTTAATTAGAGGCGAAGACGAAATAAAATAATTTAGAACAAAAAATAGCTTAATAAAATTTTAGATATCACAAAAAGTTTGAAAACACATAGTAGTTTGTCACGACCGCTGTTTTATTTCGTGTAACCCGATATTTCGTCTTAAGCATTTTCACTTTAAACTTATTTCACTGTATCCACAGTCCATGTCAATCAGCTGTATACTTTCATCAATGTACGCTCAACAAATATTTTGCACTAATAACCAGTGACATCATAAAGTAGCTTAGTGGTTATGATCATGATTTTGTCGTTATGTCTCGAACTACAAATAAAGGGGAATGATGCACGTTAAATCTATCTAGCTGAAATCCCTCCAGTTGGAGTGGTACGATGGCTTGGAGAGGAGGTGCCATCTCCACTGTCATCCCTTTTTTTTTATCCTACGCCCGTCTTTGGCATCTCTGCCATTAATCGACGAGCAGCCCAATAAAATGATGACGTAACATAAAATGAATAAATATTTGCTTCCATAGAGTTGTCTACAAAAAACTTTAAAACAATAGGGCAGTGTTTGAAGTGGTCATCATCCATTTAACCCCGGTTGCACAGATGGCAACAAGCAGAATCCTTTATTCCAATGCGATGTAAATGCTTTTGAAAGTAGTCATGTCCAGTAAGTAAACGAAAACACGCAATTCCAACAGATGAAGGCAGGGAACTGGGGACTCTAGCACTTTTGTTAAGCAAGATAGTCCACCTTTTACCTGCTGCTGCTTACCGTACGAGGAGGCTCTATTAATCTCCAGTTTATTGTAAATGATTCTTTTGGTGTTACTCAGAGGCAAGGGAGAATCAGATTTAGACATGAGAGATCCCACTTTAGCAAGCCTATCTCATTTCCAGAAATGTTACTGTTGTGAATTAGGTTGCGTATTCGGTTTTCAAATATCAGTCCTTAATTTTCGTTTTGAAGAACGACAAACAAACAATTAAATATAAACTAAAAACTACTGTTTTGTGGGTAGGCACACCCACCGATTTCGGGGGTCCGTTATCGGCCAAAGTTGTTTACAGACTGAATGAATCCCCTATCGGTTAGGGAAGGTTCAGACATATTTCGCTTTAGGGATTACTGAGAAGCAATCCGCGACAATTACAGTGGCTGGGAATCCACTGGAAAGTAATGCTTTCTCTAGACTTCATAAGTTCAGTTAATTTTACTCTACAGGAATTAACTAGTGCGTTTTCATTATATTTTGAGTTTATTAGAGACAAAATGGCAGCTTGAGAATCGGTAAAAAATACCATATTATGTTCAGAAAGTATGTACAATTTTATGTTTAGATTCAGTCGCTTTCACGTGGTGTCTCCTGTTTAAACTAAACGACTGATATCTTATCGCCTTAAAATAACCTTTTTTGATCAAAAAATATAGAAAAATTGGTGATAAGTGCTTTTCTTTTTTGAGGGTATAAGAAGTGTTTTGAGCCACGTGTCATCCTCATCACTTGACTATGGTTTAAAATTACGAGGTCCGTCTCAAACTAACCTCTTGTTGCTTTATAATGCGCCGTTAATATAGCCTTCACTTATAATATGAAAACTTTTTTAAACTTTTATTTCTAGCAAATATGGTTTTCAGAATCATTTCCAAAGAATTTTGTTTGTATATAACGATAAATCGATAGCTGAAAAAAAATTATAACATTTTTTAAGTTGAAGAAATTGAGAGATTTTTGAAGGAACATTTTACCTCGGTGTGTTATCCAATGTAGATTTTTTTATAACTTCAAATCTCTATAGAGTTGGAAAATATCCCATAAAAGAGTTCAAAGAGCACACATCTTCAAAGGACATATCTTCCTATATTATATATCAAAGAGTTCAAAGAACACATTCCTTACGATTTTTCAAAAACTAACTTCTTTTGATGAAATTTTTTTCAGCCTTTAAAAGTTTTATTTTTCTTAAATTTAAGATTTTTTTTTTCAAATTTGTAATCCATATTGTGGCCACAGAAATGCAGTTGATTCAAAAAATTGGGAGCATTAATTTCGCGATACGTTAAATTTTGCATTATGGTTGCGATTAAAGTGTTTTCACATAAAAAATATATCATTAGCTTTATTTCCCCCCCCAAATTATATTTACATTATAATTTACAATAAGAGTTTTATATTTTAGTCCTTAGCTTTTCTTGTTTCGAACTAATCGTATTGTCGATTAATTGTTTTTGTATAAAACATTTGACTCGGGTGACCACGCTCGGTTGGGAACTAAACACTGAGGGGATTCGCGTCAGACTAACCACCTGACCGGAGCATCTGCTCATGCACCTCATTGTCCAAAGGCACAAAAACTGAGATGGACAATGTAAGCCATGGCTCTCCAATGGACTGTTGCACCCCTGAGAGAAATAGAGTGAATGTTCATTAACGATGCCCTTTTAATCAAGATGAGGGTTCTTGGTGAACGGATTTCGTCATTTTGAACCACGATCAAGTGACAAAGATGACAACTGAGATGACCCCTTTTCCTTAATTTACCACACCACGCCGCCGTGAAACTTTGAATCACTATAGATTTAACGTAGATCATCCCCTCTACTCGCCACTACTTAGTGACCAAATTATAGGTATTGTCCTCTTTACTTGACCCTGGTTTAACCCCCCTCCCCCATGTTGCTTCAGAGGGCGATGCACGTTGAAATGAAATCAGTGAACCGGCTGGGTAGCCTGGTTCGTTTGTCGCTGGCCTCCTGCTCCCTAAGTTGCGGGATCTGCCTTGGCCCAAGTCGATGGATCTTCATGATGCAGAGAATCGACAGCGGCCATGTCGTATGACTGTACAACATGTAAAATATCCATAGAGTGTATGCTTGGCTTGGGTGCTCTTGTCAATTTTAAATCCTAGAACAGGTTCAAATCGCCAGAGCTCAGGTGCCTCCCTCTGTGGAGGAAACTGGGCGTCAAAATTACCTTCGGCGATTGGTATCCGCCTTTATGATGCCGCACTAAAAAAGTTATACAAACTCCCGGGGAATGTACTAGGTCTGTAATTGTAAAACACCAATCAGCAGCCCATTAGAAATAAACAAGATATCAATCATTGGCATGGCCAAGTAATTTTAGCGCGTTTTTCACATGTTGTATTTTACAATAATGCAACTAATGAACTTTTTATTAACAGAAAGTAGTACTGTACCACTCCTTTTTTTTTGTGAAGATTTCCTCCAAAAAATGCAGGTAGATTTTTAAAAAAAAAAAAAAACTTTTTGCAAACAAATTTACTAGGTAAAATTTGAGAAAATGTTGTTATAAACTAGCGAAATTCAGGAAAATTTGTAGGAAAATTCTGGAAAACTATGGTAAAATTTAAATATGATTCGGCTCATCTAGGGCACAAATGCGACCAAATGCCGAAAACCCGAAGTCAATTGGTTGCTTATTGGCTGAGAAAAAGGTAGCACAAAATATGGAACGAAGACGAAATTTGCGTCCTAATAGCGCTTTTGTTCCACTACGTGAAAAACGTTCTAAAAAGAATGTGTATGCGACCGGTTGGGTGGCAAAACTAGTTAGGCGCTGGCTTTCTACGCCCAAGTTGATGTATTTTCATTATGCATAAAATCGACCGCGTTCGTGTCGTATGATTCTGCAGCATGTTAAAGATCCCAAGAGTGCCTTTTTGGCTTGGATACTCTCGGAAAAATTAAATTCCTTGTCCGATTTTGCATTGTCAGAGCTCAGGTGCTTTCCTCTAGGGATGATATTGGGAGTCAAAATTATATTGTGGCAACTGCTATACCCCTATATGGTGTCACACTAAAAAGTGATACCAGCTCCCGGAAAACGACTAGGTTTTAGATGGTAATTACTAATCCGCATAGCACTATTTGAATATATATATATATATATATATATATATATTCAAAAATTTTCTACTTCATACATAATGTTTAAATGAGGTGTAGACTTCAAAAAAATGCATTACTTTTCCTGGCATATGGCATAATTAAGTTGTTAACCCATTTCATGTATAAATTTATTTGATCCACACATTAATATATTGGTAAATACAAAACTAAATGTCTTTAATATAATTGTTCAATTCACAGTCCTAATCCCTCGTTCTATAATATAACCATCTACATATAGATCACAGAAATAGGAAATTAAAAACTTTTTCTGTTATTTGGCATCGAATAGATTTGGAATTAAATCTAGTCTTTGCATAAACGAAAATAGTTTCTTAGAACAGCTTTTTACCTTTTTGAATAATTATTGTTCTTTCAAAACAGCTCTTAATTCATTGTTTGTATAATTGTGCCTCTTTTATTTGCAGAACCTTTCCTCTTGACGATGATGATTGGAGGTGCGATTATCATTGTGCTTGTCGTCATTTGCCTAATTGCACTTCTCATTTGTTTGGTCAAAAGAGACAAATGCTGCTTTAATCGTAAGTATTGTCACTTGCTGATTTTTTTCCCGCTCTAAACAATGACGAATTTATTTTAGTGCATTTATCTTGGAAATTAAATTCTATTGATTTAACTTTGAATATATTTTATATTTATGTCACATTCTCAGTACTTTTTTCCGATTAAATAATCATTGTCTATAGTAAAAGAAAAATATTTTGTTCCACAACTGATGATTGTTTTATTCATACCACGTTATATAAATAAAACAATCATCAGTTTCACTGGTAATGGAAATGTTATTCTTGAAATAACTTTTTACCAATGAAGAAATTTTTTATGAAAGAGATTCTTCGCAATATTTATTACCAAATAAATCAAAAACAATTTGAAACTGTTAGACATTTAAGATTCTGGCTTATTAGAGACGAATTTCCTTGATAAATAAGGAATTTACTGACCCGAGAATATTATTTTTCTCCTGAAGTTTACTGACTTAAGTGGTTGTTGTCGTGTCCTTCCTGAAGGGAAAGAATTAAAGTTTCCAGAGCTTGTGAGACAGAATGGACTTCTTAGCGATATATGGAGACACCACCTATCTAAAACTCCACAATTTAGGAATGGGACTGGAGGGGAGGGAAATATTCTCCAAGCTCCTGCACTCGTGGTTCCAGCTTCGACCGCCCACAAGAAATTCGAACCCACTGATTTTACGAGCTCGTACTACATGTGTACTCAGAGGAAATTTGTTGACATCGGACATCGAACCCAGGCCCTCCGGTCTGGAGTTCGATGCCCTAACCACTAGACTACCCATGGGCTGCCGACTTAAGTGAATGCAGGTAACGCGAACCTGGGATTGTCTGATATCCAACTATGGCCACGGTAGCCAAGTGGTCAAGGTATCGAACTCGTGGCTGGCATGTCATGAGTTCAAGCCCAGTTTGAGTCTCTCATTCTCATTCTGATAGTCAACTTCTTTCTATCTATCCATCCAAGAATTTTTTATGTTTTCTTCTTTAATTTCCTGTTATATTTAGGTAATGCATTTGCATATTTAAAAATTTAATAAAAAAAAAATTGATATCAGAACGGTTGTTATACTGATCAATGGTATAAAATCGAGGTCCTGGAAATTTATCGTTGCAAAGGGCTAGTTGTACGCCGGTCGTTATTCGTAGCTTTTAAGCCCCATGCAGATAACTGTGGAATTTGGCTCGGTTCAACCCCAATTTGAAGGGAGAACATACTGGGAGTGGTCAGGGACCTTCCACTTCTTTCTTCCTTCCACCAACTTAACGAGATGACATTGCGCTTGACGAATATTTAGAGTGCCCACACAGAGACACTGCACTTTTACAAACATCCAAGCCTTCTTTGGGACTCGAACCCAGGCCTTACGGGATGGCAGTCAGTGTCACTTACCACTATACCGGATGGACGGTTTTAATTAAAGTTCTAAGTCTCAGAACTGCAAAATTAGGGGATACTGCAGTTCACTTTTCGCGTCGCCTTATGAAAAAACTTTAGACATAAAGTCCAATGACTAAAGTTTCTTAGAAGCGTATTGTTTTTTTAAAATATGTTAACATAAAAGATAAGAACCTATAGATTAATTTAAATGCATGATATTATACATAGAGTAATTTTTTTGTTGCTTATGCCACCTGATCAACAATAACATAAGATCAAGGTCCACGAAATTCATCGCGGTTAAGGGCTAAAATTCTACGCCTGTCGTTAGTCTTAGCTTTGAGCACCATGGGAATGACAGTGCAATTTTGCTCGGTGAGACTAATTTCAAATCATTTAAAATGTGGTGAAATTCTTATTTACTGTGGTGAATAACGTTCTATTTTGCCGGAATAAAAACAATCAAATGGGCTATGTATATTAAAATAAGTTTACAATCTGTGTGTGTGTGTGAATCTGGTTACAATAAATAAATTCACTGAAGAATTGCAAGAATTCTAATTCAATAAAATGCGTAAAAGATATCTTTTGCATGTGATGATTTTAAAGTTCATAAATTTTAAATTTATTTTTGAACCTTTAAAATTAAAACTAATAATATGTATTATTTAATATATATATATGGATGATATCACACACACTTTTGAAAAAAAGGAATGTAAAATTACATACTGGAAGATTCATTTAAATTTAGAGGGCGCAGGGATCAGATTTTTAAACGCAATATGAATCGGAAATGTTTTACTGGAATCTTCCAAACTTTTAAATTCAAATTAATTTAATTTGAACAAATCGTATATGTGAAAAAAAAGCATTCGTAAAGATTTTATATTTATGAAAATTATAAAATCTTTAGGTGCGTTTTGCTGAAGAGTGAGTTTAAATTAAGCGTAGGTTCGAATCCTTTACGCTGCTCGGTTTTTGTCGGCTCTAGTCGGAAATCGTGCTCGGGTCAGCAACGTCAGCTTAGTTTTGAACTAAAAAATCTGTAGGCACGTGTTTTTTTTTAAGTAAAAATATCATACACACTTTTTTCTGCGAAATTTTATCTTCTGTTTTTAAATATTACTGTCACGCAACCCTCTTCCATTTAATTCCAGCGAATGAACGAGAGAACAGAAGAGCAAGCGAAAATAATTTGAGAAAAAAGATTATTTTTACGTAGTAGATCGAAGATAAGAAGAAACGAAACATGGGATTTTTTTTTGATTCAGTAGAAAGAGCATTTAAGCACAAAAAAGTACTAAAGTAATTAAATCTCGAAATTTTAATGAAGTAAATTGGCGAGAAATTAGCCAATATTTTGGTTTATATTAGTGATGACCACTGAGAGATTAAAATCATTAATTGTGAAAAGTACGAACCTTCTACATTTGTTTGCTTAGAAAATTTTTTGAAAAAGAAACTTGGTTCTCAGGGAATAACATACATAGTACATGACGTTATATGTTATATAAACGGTGCTTACGTATTACAGCAACGGTATTGGCGACATTACATTGATAGGAAGAACAACGTTTGCCAATTCAGCGTGTATGACACATGGGAAATTAAGGTCGCCAACTTGGCTAGTTATCTTGAACGTTGGCATTGTTTCGAAGTACTTAAGTACCATATAAACCTATACATTATATAAATATAATGTATATAAGTAATTTATACATAGGAATATTTTTAAATAACTACTCTAAATGACATTAAAATAGTATGCACTCTTGTATAAATATATGAGACTGCATAAATATTAAAACATTGCCCTTTACAAAAAATGGTTGAAGTAAACAAATCCACCTATGAAGGGATACAAAAAAGAAAAATTACTTTAGGCCCAAATGCGAAAATGTAAAAAAAAAAAAAAAAATTGCAGTGCATCCAAACAATATAATTCTCTTGCCCTGAATAAATCAGAAGTTTTCACTTACATCGCCTGGTTATAATCCCATCATAACTTTGTTTCTTGGAATAAATCAATTTTAAATAATTAATCCCTTAATATTATAACTCATTTCTCTTTAAAACGCTAAAAAATTCCAAATTTGTTTCTCTATTATAGAAATAATGAAAGCTATTAAAGTTGTAACTTTTTTCAATCATTTATACTCATAATAAGAGCATAATGTAAAAACAAATGATTCTATGATCACGATGACGGGAACAATGTCGAAGTTTTGAGATTAACTACACCTTCATTGAAGATTCAACCGTTAGCAAACAATCTTTCGGAAGTGCCACGCCAAAAATCAGCAAACTTTAACACATAAATGCCAAACGGAGGTTATTTAACTTTGTTAATCAAGTTTAATAATTAAGGAACTTTACATCATAATGTAGCTAGCTCTCTTCAAACATTTAATAAAATTATGAAATTTACCCAGCTGTGATGAAAATAGCGTAATTAATAATCTTGTCTTTTTTCTTCATGTGTTTACGTAATTCTTGTAATCAGTTATAATGAATAAGGATAACGGAAGGTATGTAACATATTTTTCCCAAATTTTCCTGTAAGAAAATGGAAAGCTCGTCCGTTTGTATCACGATAACACGTTAGAATTAAAAACGGGAAAATAGTTATATGAAGTTTGAATGTAATTTAAGGTAATTACTTGAAAATATTGGACCCTTTTGACTAAAAAATAAAGTTTTATTTTTGTACATTTTCATGTAAAAGCCGTGACATTTTAAGAATTTTTTAAAATAAAATTAAAATATACGTACGCTTATATATGCACCTATTTATTTCACAAAAACATAGTTTAGAAAATACTTCATTTATATTATTTATATTAATCTTAGCATTTTCAGTTAGTCGTAGGTTAGTATTTAATCTTTTAACTTTGCTGTGTTTTTCGAATAGAACTTTTATTCTTAAAGGGAAGAGGGGGGGGGGAATCGCCTAAATTCTTCACAGTTAGTGTCGGGCCGCCCATCCGGTATAGTGGTTAGTAACGCTTATGCTGTACAGTAAGGCTTGGGGTTGAATCCCGGAGAAAGCATGTATGCTTGTAAATGTATAGTGCCTTTGCGACATGGTGGTACACTAAGTAGCTGTCAAGACGTAAGTCCCCTCATGAGGTTGGTATAAGGGGAAGAGAGGTGAGAGGCTCCTTCAAAGTGTTCTCCCTCAAAATTGGAGTGGAACTGAGCCAACTCGTACAGTCACCTGTTTGGTGCTCAAAGATACAGCTAACGCCAGGCGTACATGTAGCCCTTTATCACAATGAATTTCATGGGTCTCGATCTGACGCCGCCAGACAGGTGGCATTAGAAGCAACAAAACTAGTGTCGAAATCCGAGTATTCTAATATTTCTCAAAACTTACATTCATTCATTGGGATATCTGAAATCATATGCTCTTCATGATGTGAGTTTTCTCTCAAGGCCATGATACGTAGGTCTACGATCACTTGTCACTTTCGAATTTTCTCCCACTCTGTCATCAAACAGAAAAATGGCCACAGAAATTAAGATTCTCACAGATATTGTATTAGATAAGAAACGAATGGGAAAAATGTGTTCACAGATTAGGGTTATCAGAAATAAAACTTCCGTCATTGCCGTCTGACTTTACAACAACCTGATTGGAAATAATATTCTATCAATTTTACCCACAAAGTAACATTTTCGCCCTGATAGTAATACATTTAAAAATAAATAGAAAATAAAAGATATAACATTGAAAAATATGTGTGTTTGTGTAATAACTCCCATTAATTTAATCTTCCACATGTTTTTAATTTGTAATGGTCCTGGCCTCTAGGACTCGTGCTAAAATCCTCACTAGCTACACGCCTGACGGGAATCCGTCGAACGAAATATTTCCACCAATAAACAAGCTTCGTCCACGGAGATCATGAGAGTTGTACTTAAATTTGTTGCTTCAAATAAATATCAAGACTCAGGGACGTTTTAAGACTTCTTGAGGCCCTGGGCCCCTACTCAAAAGTAGGCGCAAGACCCTTACAGAAATGCAGGCCCCAGCTATAGCCCTTTAAAAGTAGACAGTATGCAGCATACGTTGGCAAATACTCGTACAAACAATAGCCTGAAACAAATAAATGTGCATGGCTTGAAATCGCGCAAACCAGCTGAAACGACTGCCGGCTTTTACCTGACCGAGCAAAATCGTACAGTCACCTGCATGGTGCTCAAAGCTACGGCTAATGACAGGCGTACAATCTAGCCCGATGCCGTGATGAATTTCGTGGACCTTGATCTGCTACGTCAGACAGGTGGTATTAGCAACAACAACCTGAATGAGAAATGATGTGGTATAGGGGTAGACCTAGGCCTGTACGTAAACGACAGTCATCACATGTACCCAGACGACATATCATCCGAAATTTACAGTTTTTCGGAGAATGCAACCAGAAATAACATTTGACCGTTAAAATTATTCGAATTGTGATCGTATTGAGGCTGAGTCTAGAACGAGATGAAACTTCCATTGCAGCCGAAGCCCTGAGCCTGGGCCCAGTTGGCCAATGCCTTAAGATGTCCCTGTTGAGACTCTGAAAAATCCGCCTCTTTGTCTTCCTAATGTAGATGAAGCGTCTTTTGTCCTTGTTGTGTTGTTCATTCCCTGTTTTGTGTCAAAATGTACAATAAACCAGAATATATATATAGTCAAAATTTCTCTACAAGAGAGAGAGGAATAAACATGAATAAACAAGCTGAAAAGAATTGAAATTTCTAGATAACCAGACAATAGATTTTAAATGGAAATATGAAAAATTAAAACAATAGAGTTAAATATAAAAAAATATTAAAAAATGGATGCTACAGTATTATAAACATTGCCGACTTAGAATAGCTTATATATAAAATAATTTATATAAAAGTGGGGTTGAACATGTTTTTAGACAGCCAGCATTCCCCTTTCTGTCAATAATACTGAGCAGAAACGTATTGAAAATAATGGATAGAAAATCTAAATTCATTATGAGAAAAGGTAACTTACCTAAAAATTACATTCAAAAATGCAGAGCCCGCTCTATATCTGAGTATCGTAAACAAGTTATTGCCAGATTCTGGACCCAAATGCAAATTCAAAGCATAGGAATGGCTGAAAAGTATCACTTAGCAAAAGTATGAAAAGAATAGAAATAATAAATTAAGAATTGTAAACACACTACCATTATCTTAGGGACACTAAGATTATATTTGATTTTAAAAAAATAATAAATTTAATTTAATTTTAAAAAAATTCCTCAGGGAACAAGTAATTTTTTCTGAAATTAGAATTTGAAAGTACCTATATACGTCTAGGAAGAATAATGAATTTAAAATTATAATAACCTATTAATAAACTATGGAAATTTATTCCTTACTATTTAGAATTTCTTTATTTAAATATCTATTAATAAAATTAATTGGGTATTTTTGAATTAAAAAGTATTTAGTAAAATGTTTATAGTTTTTAAATTATTTTTTTAGCATTTGCTGTATTAGAAGATTATATAAACTACTGAAGTAGCAAATGCGGAAAATAAGGAAACAAGTCTGAATTCTCTGAGTTTTTTTTATAAGAAATTGATTTTGTAGACTTTTGAATCATAAGAATGACACCTATTTTAATGCCTTATTTTTCGCTTGAAGAGTTTGGAACTCTCTTAGACGTAATATTTAATAGTACTTATAAACTACCTGTAAGTAAGTCAAGCATGAAATTGATTTTCGAACTCATAACCTTCCGGCTACTAAACTGCAATTATGATACATAGGTTGAACTCGATCTTTACATTGAATGCTTATTTATATATCTGAAACATCATGATTGAAAAACTATTAATTAGTTACAATGTTTCTCTATGGAGATTCTCTACCTAAATTTTTCAGTTCTGTTTCATTAAAATTGCAGTTAAAAACATTTTAAAAGCAATTTAGCTTTTTCTATTCGTACAGTATATAAACTATTTTAATCAAAGGAGAACTGTATAAAGTAAATCAAATAAATATCTTTTACACGTATTCATTTGTTTAATCTTTTCCAACAGATTATTACCTGACGAAGTATTGAAAAAATGTTCTTGTGTGTGTGTGTAAATTAGAGATCTGACTATTAGACATGTATATTAAAATAAATAATAACAATGCTCTTAGTAAAAATGAGGGATTTTTAAGCTCATATTTCAATTCAACAGAAAAGTAAAGTATTATATATATTATTCATCAACACTCAAGTTCAAATACATTTTTTTAAACTTGTAGTGGATGGCCCTTGATGTTAGTACAGTTTTTTCAAAAATTAATTCATTAATTCTATTTAATTAATGAATAAATACTCGTAGTAAACAACAAAAATAATAGTCCAACAGCATATATAAAAAAGGAAAATGGTTCACACGTTGGAATTCTATTCCAAAAGTCGTGGGTTCAAATCCCACCTGGGATGGCCTAATTTCTGAGAATGTGATTTCTTTTTTACTATACTATTTTATTAGAATTAAATTTAATGAATGAATGAATATTAAAAAACAAAAATAATAGTCCAACATCATACATAGAAAGGAAAATGAAAATTGCAAGGAAAATCGCTTTCTGTTTCGCCACTTAATATTCATTCATATATATATATTTTAATTATTTAATAAGAAGTAACTAAAACTTCTTCTTTGTTGACCTAGGTAGGAATTGACATTATTTTATTTTAATTACTTGTTTATCAATCAGTTCAAAAATATGCAAGGTGTGACTATTAAATAACGAGATTAGTGATATAAAATTTATTTTGATTTAATGCATATTTACTAATTACTACCTATAATATACTCCCCTTCTCTATCCCTACAACGCTCCATGCGAATCTTCCATTGTTCTTAGTAGTGCTGGAAGTCTTTTAGTGAGCTCCTTCAGGATGCCTACTGCTTTTTATTTCTATCTTTAACGGACTTTAATCATGTTCCGTTTAATGCATGTTTCACCTTAGGAAACATAGATGTTGCATGGCCCAAGATCCAGCAAATAAAACGGATGTTCTAATACTGGGATGCTTTACTTGTCTATAAAACTCTTAACAAACAACGCGAAATGTGCCAGCGCATTGCTCATGTGAGACCATCATTTGTCTTGAACAATTCTGGTCGTTACTTCTTTATTCTTTCACGGAATTCAGCAAGAACGTGAAGATAGTGATATTTATTTCAGGAACCCAATGAAGGTATGCAATCCCATGAGTATTGTAAAAGCAATCATAACTATTTGGAATTTTGAATTTGCTCATTCCAGATTTTTTTGGCTGTCCATGGATGAGCTCTGCCAGTGCAAGGATTGATTAGTTTCAAGATCACAAGTAAAAAAATTACGATTCTTCAATCATTATTTATATCTTCAATAATTTTGGGCCCTTTTCAATAGCATTCACTCCAAACTTTTTCTGTGAGCTTCTTGTGGTCCAAAAATGAGGATTTTCGGCACAGACTTTTTGCATTCCAAATTTTTTTTTTGTAAAACTTGCTGTACGTAACATTTGTCAATTCTAATAGTCTCAAATCACACAAGTATACATCTGCTGATTAGATTGAACCAGATTGTACGATTTTTCGATATTGCCAACCATTTTTGACGTGAAAGCGCGTTTCAGGCGGGACTCATTTTTTGCATCTTCTCTGCCATTTTGAAAACCCTTAAACCACTCAAAAACACGTGCACGCGATAAACCTTCATTGCCATACACTTTTGTAATAAATTATAAGTTTCAGTAGCGGTTTTTCGAAGTTTGATGAGAAATTTCACAACAATACATTGATTTATTTTTATAACAGTTTTTTGGCAAAACGAAAAAAAAGATGAAAATGAAGATTACAGCAATATGGATTTATGTATAGAAACCAGAAGTACAGCATTTGAAAGAGAAGGCTTCACGCTACAAAAAATAGTCGATTGGCCTCATGCTTATTTCTTCTGAAATAGTTTTAGTCTCATTATTTAATAGCCATACCATGTATATTATTTTTAATAAACTCTACTTGAGAGATTCAAATGACTTGAATACTGAATATAAAATCTATCACAGAGATTTTGGAAACTTTAAAAGAAGGATGCTACAGTATTATAATCAATGCTGCCTGATCACGGCTTTTAAAATTGCATAAATTTAGAATTTAACCAGTTTTAAAGCTGGGCAACCTCTTTTCGGCTTATAACACTCCACTGAATCGAATAAAAATAATGGATTGAGATTTTTAATTTGTAGTAAATAAAAAGGTATCTTACATAAAGACGAATTCGATATTGCTCAGATTATAATGAATCAAAGGACAATATCCAAGCTATTGCCGAAATTCAATGATTCAAATGCACATTCAATGCCATAAGAATAAAAACCGAATTGTAGAATTATAATAAGTTTGAAAATAATTTTACTAAAATAGTTATAACCTAAAAATACAAATCTGAAGATCAAAATTATAGAATCAGTTTTTTATGTACAAGTGCTTAATAAGTGTAAGATAATATATATATATATATATATATATATATGTAAGTGCATAGCCTATTTTTTACGTTATATTATTATTTTCTTTGAAATTTCCATCTGGAAATATTTAATTTAAAAACTAAAAAAAAAAATTCTTAATTTTTTAAAAAACTTTAACATACATGCAATTTAAATTCAAATAAAAATATTAGAAAAGTTTGACTAATTCAAAAATGTTGTAAATACTGTTTCAAACACATCCTCGGTTTTTATCGTGTATGATATATAAACACACATTAATCAATTATTACATTGTACTTTACGAACAATCAACGAGAGCTGGAATTTCCAGCATCCCGTGCCCTAATTTCTTAAATCATAAATAAATATTAAAAAAAAAAATTTAAAGAATCATTGAAATAGTATCAGATTCATATTATTTCAAGAATATAATGTTTCCCTTTGATGTTAATCTAGAAACACATCTTCACATGCTCTTCAAAAAGGTGTTAAAATTCTTTTTTTACCCATTGTTGGTATCCTGACAGCATTTTCTAAAAGCACTTCATAAGAAGCCCTCAAGGCATCCTTTGTTTTTCTGCTACTCATCGTTTTTGAGCACATCCTCAGCCATTGATTTTAGCTTCCTACTTACTGTCGGTGTTCCTTTCTTCTTCCTTTGATGATAGCTGATAACTTAAAATGAAGTCTTAACCAAAACACTAGGTTATACAGTAGTAGTGAAAAGAAATAGGCGTATCGTTTTTGGTGAACTCTAGCTGCCGATATTGTTTCCATAATGTAAATGATTGCAAAGTATATAAACATGGCTATGCTATTTATTTTTAATTGGTTTGCATATAAACTCTGATTTTTCCTGTTTATTTGCTGTGAAAAGGAGCACGTAAATTAATGGACATTCTTAAATAATAGTTATTTACGAATTCCAGACTTGTTTCTATTGAAAAACCATCGACAGGGATTGTTGGCCACGCTTTAGGTCAGCTTTAAACTTTGTAGATTACTAGTTTTGTAAGCAAATATCTTTTAGGATGATACCACTTTTTTTTGTCAATGGTTGACACCATAAATTGAGGCCGAACCTTGACAGCAAGGCAAAATGCTGTTCACCTACTGAGCAGTTAGGCCCTTTGTGGTTCAGAAGGCCAGGGAGTGCAGCGGTGCCTCCTTCTACAAGTCGCAAACGACAAAGGAGATGAATTAATGATTGACCTGGATAAGGATTTCTTTTGTCTCAATCGTCTAAGGCACGCGCGGTATAGCTGCGGGCCAGTAAGTTGATGGTTCAGATAAGCAACCCTGCCAAGGTCAACAGCTTGTCACCAAGAAGTTGACCTAGGTATTGAACACTAGATGGATACTAGTTGACACAGACTAATGATACTAGTTGATATGCATTCATTCTATAAAGAGTCTAATCCATACTCAATAAAATGGCAACGGCGCATGCGTCTCAACAAGTGTTTGCCCGCAACTTCAAAGGAAAACATTCCAACGATACTCAAACCTGCTGGAAACGAAAGAAATGACAGCATTTGGTAGTAAAAAGGATCTTATCTCAGTATCGCTCAAAAAGTCAGAAAAAAAAATTTCTTCTTTAGGAGTGGAGCCTCCTTCTGCAAATAGCAAAAAACACAAAGGACAGGAATAATGACTGTCCAAAATAAGGATTTCTTTTGTCTCAGTCGTCAAAGGCATGTACGAAGTAGTTGCGGATAGGTAGGTCGGGGTATCAAGTAAACATCCCTGTAAAGGTCAACAGCTTGTCGACGAAAGTGAAAGTGTACCTTCTGCAGCCCTTGATCTGAAAACAAGGAAATTCAGTCAAATGACATGTATGAGTTTTGACAGACCATATTGTGTTTTAAAAGCAGTTGAGAAGGGAAGGGAAACCTTGTTTGACTTGAGCAGTGTTCATTCGTTAAGAAATTTTTCGTTTCGGTTAAAATATTGATTTTTCCTTTCCTGTGAAGGTTTATTGTACTTTTTGTTACTCATTTTGCTTGATATTGAAGTTAAATGAAGTTTTATAAGTGAGGTTTTCTAAAATACCATTTCAAAAAATATTGTTCATCATTTGACAAGAGTTCCAAATTAGGAGATGTAGGGCCATTAAATGAGTGTATAACTCTGTAGATATTTAAAAAAAATCAACTCACTCATGTTCATTTAATAATGTTTCTTATTTTAAAATGTAACAATAGTACCAAGATGGCAGAGAATGAGAAATAGGCTTAAGAACAAAGAGAAAAAAATAAGTTATTTTTAATTTATGCTGACTTTTTAAAACAATGAACATTATTTCCCCGTCAAAAAATACGGCTACCATGTATTTTGGAAATCTTAGGGAAATGTCAAGTCCCTTACCTTTCATTCTTAAAACATAAATTTGCATAATTAAAATTTAAAATTAAGAGTAAAAATTCAAATCTGTCAAAATGAGAAATTACAATTTTAAAAGACTATTTCTCTACTTACAAGCTGAGAATTACTGTATTCTAAAGAATTTTTTGAACTTTTAGCAAATTTATTGGCTTGGCATGAGGAATAAGTCTTCTAAATAGAAAAAATTATAGTGACGATATATTTTGCAGTTAGTTTTTATTAATATTCAAAATGATTTATAACTGGTTATATTTATTTATTTCAAATTTTATAAAGAATATAATTTTTCATATTTGAATGCACATACCTTTTTAATCAAATATGTTTAAAAGTTCATCTGAGAAGAATTTTAATGATGATATGTTCCAATCATTCTCTTTAATCTATTTCATGTAAATCACCAATTTCTTTTCCATTTGATTATGATATTCATAAACAAATTTTTTTTAACAAAGATAACATAATAAAATGATTAAATCATTGCAGAGTTTCTACAACTTATAAATACAAAAGATTTAATTAAATAACTCTCAGAAGAGTTATTTCCATAATATGAAGTTATTCATGCATTTCAAATATATTTTTGAATAAACAATATAAATAACTAGTGCGTTATTAAATTATTTCTAAAACAATTAAGGTTCAATTTATTCAGTTGTTCTGAGATAAATTTAATACATCACAGTTCTCTAGATATTCAGCCTTAAAACACAACTTAATAAATAATAACTAGTGTAATTAATTAAAATATTTAATATTCATAACTAATTAAATTTATTAAGAGCGTCATATTCCGCTTTTTTTTCAAATTTAAAGTTGCTGAGTTGAGTTATCATTGTCCTATTTTTAATGAATAATACGAAAGCATATTTATTCAAATTGATGTCTTAAATAACTAAACGAAACAGTTTTCAATGAGGTTTACAATACTCAGATTACAATATTAACTCATTTGGCAGAATTAAATATCAAATAAGTCACATTTCACATGTGAATAAATCCTTTGTCCGAAAGCTTCATTACATTAGTTATTCAGCACTTAATAATTGTATAGTCTAAATATAGCATGTGTTTGAAAATTGAAATGGGAAATATTCTGAGTGTAGTTTTCCTACATATAAATTTTAAATATCAGATTATAGATACAGAAATTAAATTAATCGACGTAAATGTTTCGAATGTTAACGTAGTTGAGATTACACGCAATTTGTCCTACGAGCATCTTTCAAAAATATGTAATAATTCTTTTTAATGATAAACACAAGAATTTTCCACGTAATTGCAAGAAAAAAAAAGCTTTAGGGCCTCTTTACCGTCAAAGTGTATGTCCTATTTTTGTGCCTAAATATGTGAAACTTGTGTTTAAAATAGTAAAGAATTCAGTAAAACTTCAAAATTAAAGGGCGGATTCTTCTAAAATACTTTCAGATTGTTAAGCTAATACATTAGAGTCCCGAAAACTCATTCGACTGTGGCCCGTAGGGAAATAGAGTTTGTGAAAATGTTGGGTTATCGAGAATGAGATTAAAAAATGAAAGAGGGGATCCTAAGAAAATGCTGTACAGCATTTGTATCTATTGTTTGCTGGAGAATACAACAGAAAATAAACTGCCCAAATACCCTTAAGGAAAAAGTACGCACTAAGTGAACAAATAGAGCCTTTACTAGATGAAAATTAAGGAATACATAGTATACAATAATTTCCCTAATCAGGCACGCTTTAGAAAATACTTTATGAAGGCATAATGCTGTCTATAATGAAAACTATGCAGCAGATTTAGTAAAACCCGCTAAAAAAATCTCTCTGGAACTGCACTTCTTTTTGGAGAAAAATTGCATCCTTTTTGTACCGCACTCTGCGTTTTGCTGATTCCTCACGAAGACGGCTAAGGAACAGAAAGCCCATTATGGACGCACGTGGAGGTGTTTCGACTTGCAAGTGTGTGACCGATTTATCCAGACTGCCGGATGAAGATGACCTAACGAGTGCTGAGTTTTCGGGACTCTACTGTATAAAATATTTTTTTTTTTGCAATCTAAAGATCTTTTTCTTCTGAGTTATTAGTTTATTTATATTAATTAAGAGTTTCCGAAGTATTTTCAAGAAAGCAAAAATCTTCAACGTCTTAAAATGCATGTAAAAATGTAATCAATCGACTCTTGACATTGTATTGGATAATAAGAGTCCTTTCACACAAGTAGGCTTTTAATATAAATTTCCTGGGTCCTTCATACATGGTCATCATCCACTCCCTCAAGCACTCGAAAATCATGTTCTCTCCACTAGTTGACTCAACTAAAATGATGTTGTGGAAGTTATGCTCTTCACACCCGACTACTGGTGTATTGAAAATGGTGAAGGTTTTTTATTGCTTCTTCGGATTCAATCATTGTAACGATGAGGCCGGCTCTCCATTTACATTCAACTTTGTGTCTGCTTACGAAATGAATTCTCTCCCTTCTTCACCCTTAAAAATTGGTGGCCGGAAAGAAACTGACTGGCGCAAAGTTTATTAATGTGAAACCAGCCTAACTTTTCGACACCGACTAGCCTTAAACGCTTGAATGTTGGGAAGGAAAAATCACAGAATGGGGAACCACAGATAACTGCAGATGGAAAGGGAAAGCAAAACGATACGCGGAATTCCTTTTCAGAAACACTTTTTTTATATCAGATTGGATTTTCATAAGGAAACCGTGTTCCCAACGTCCGTTCATTCGGTCCAGGTCGGTTTATAACCTAAAGAGTAAGGGTTCCCTCTGCAAATATGATGGAAGCACTGATTTATGCAACAGAATATACACAACGACAACACTAATATTCTGTAGAGAAGTTAAATTACCAACGAGTAATCGGTGCTGGTGTCATTGCCTCTTGCTTCACTTGTGAACTTCGGTCAATAATTGAGGCTCTTGATCTGTATGAGACTCTCCCTATTCTAGAATAGGCTAAACGTCTCGTCATTTTCTGCGACTCCAAAGCAACCCTCCAGGCAATTCTAAATGGAGGTTCAAGGATTACTGAACAGATCTGCTCTCACCTGTGTGGATTGCAGGAGTTGGATAAAGTCTGTTTCCTCCGATGGTTACCGGCACATGTTGACATTACAGGCAATGAAAATGCGGAAAAACTAGCGAAAGAAGCTAGAAATCTTAACAATGACAACTTTGTCAAAGTTCCTTTTTTCGACGCAAATGCTGACAAAAATTTAAAATTGAGAGAGAAGTGAATTCTTGTAAGACATCAAATCTGTAATATAAGTGGAGACCGTTTTATAACAAAGACTGCTGCTAGGCTAAGAACAGGTCACCACAGAAGAAGGAAGTTTGATAGGGATGGTAGGAAAACCTATAGGAATTGTGATAACTACTTAGATGCAGAGCTAACAGCTGCTCATATTTTTGAATGTCCAGCTTTTCTTGCTGCTGTACAAGGAAGAGGGGTGTTTTTTTCGTTAACAAACATCTGTGTTGATAATATTGAACAAATTGTCAGAACAGTCATCTGTACCCATGGTACTGTCTAATTTGGTCCCGTCATGAATACGACATCATCATCAAGAGCTATATTCTTATTGAATGCCTACTGGGACATCCGGTACCTGGATTTCTGTGGTTAAATATTTCAACAGTTTTAGAGGCAAACATTTTCTGATACGGATGACTGTTTGGTACAAATAGCTAGAAATTTAGCACACTAATGCCTTTTTGCGGCAAAGCCGCTTTAATGAATATAGTGTATTCAGAAAACCGCTAAAACGTTGTGTTAGATACTAAATCAGTAATCTAATTGTGTACTGTATCTATCCATGATCTTTTTTAAAATCATATTTTCCAGCTAATTTATCAAAATTTCAATCGTTTTTGTACCTGGAAGTTACTCTTCAAATTTATTAAATTGACATATTATCCATAAATATACTAAACATTTTCATGGATAATCATTTGTCGCTTGAAAGAAAAATCGTAGTTAAAATCTAAAATTGAATGAGTACCATTTTAATTAACAATGAAAATTTGTCATTTTTATACATATTTTGATTATATTTATCAAGGGAAATTATTTTATTAACACAAATTTTATTTCTTTCAGATTCCAGTGGCTTTAAACCAGCTCCCGAGAGGTAATATTTTTTATGAAAATAATTATATTTTTGTCAATTTGTCAATTATTGTATAAAACACGATTGTTACATTGTCTAAAGTTACTGTAAATAAATTTCGAGACACAAGAAGATGGAAAAATAAAGTTAGTTGAATCTGTTTGTATACTGTGTTACTAAACTAAATATTGGTGATAAAAAAATAGCATTTTTTAAATTATTTTTTACAACCGCTTAATTTTGACAAAAAAAAATTCCGATTAAAACCATATTAAAAACTAGCACCATTTCACTTGCTTAAATAATCATGGGCCAGTGATTCGAAATAAAATGCCACTGAATAAAAGGACATATCAATCAACAATAGAGATTAAAACATTTTATATTTTGGAATATTTCCTTACTTATTAAATATTTTTTTGGACTGAGGTCAGTTTTGAAGCTCTTAACTTTAATTAAGTGATTTTAGTACCACTTGGGCTAAAAAATTATTTTAGAATGCTTCAAGTATCCGAATTTCTTAAAATTCAAGTTTGTGGAAAAATATATATTTTTCTAATTCAACAATATATTTGAATTCTTAGTTTTCTATAACCTTCATTCATTTAAAACTACGATATAATGGAATAAAATAATAAGAATTTAAATACCGCGAGTTGTGGTATTTTTTAAATGAAAAAAAAATAACGCAACTCACTATTTTGATACCGGAAGTTGAAGTGTTCAGATAAGTATTTATTTATTTCAGAATATACTTACTCTATTTACATTTCTTACAAAAACTTTAAAATAGATTGAGTATACAAACTATAAAAATAACCAGATTCTAGTATAAGTGTCAATGGTTTCATCCACACAACACATATATAAAGTTTAAATATATCTATTTTAAAATCAGATCTTTGATAGTAAAACTTTTGTAACAATAGAAACAACATACATTGGAATATTCGGGAACATGCTTGTATCGTATAGATTTCGTTGTAAGAATGATTCCTCTTTGCATTAATTAATACATATCTAACTTATGCTAATTATTTTTAGTTAAATTAAAAACTTTAGAATCAAATAATAACAAATATTGACAAAAAACAATTAATTTAACATTTTTTATAGAATACTTAAACATATATCTCTTCAAGATCAAGTTTATATTTTAAAAAAAATGTTTTTTTTTAAATGAAATATATGAATTGAAAGAAATAAATTATAACCTTTTTCATTTTATTTTCAAGAATATCAGACTCAGATAATTTTAAGAGCATCAAAACCTGGTGTGATTTGTATTGATGATTCACCAGTTTTGCACCTTCGCTGCTGGTTTTATATTTAATAATACAATAATTTGTTATTTCTAGAAACAATTCCTAATAACAGCACTTACACTGAACAATTTTATTAAACTACATTGATATTTTTATACATCATATTTTTATGGCATTATATTAGTTTCATTATATTAATTTTGTTTTGTTTTTATAATATTTTATATTTTGCTACGTTATTTACAAGTGCAGTGCGCATTCATTTGGGATCCCAATTAATATATCCTGAGATTCTTAGTTATTTCGCGAATTGAGATGAAAAATGGGTCAATAAATTAATATTTTTGAGAAATAAAAGTAAATTTTATTGTTACTCTTTGTTCGTAAAAAAAAACTGATTAGAACTAACATAATTTTAACAGCATATTTTGTAAAATGAATAGTATTTGCTACTGTATTTTCACGAAATATATGTTTGAGTAATATTAATTTTACTATCTAGTATTACGTAGTAAAAAGTGCATTTTTTAAAAAATTAGATAGGAAATAATTCATAACTACTGACTCGGATTTCAACTCTTTATCCTGAAAACATATCATGTGTATTTTCGTAATCTTATTAAAGCAGAAAAAAATTCTAAACACTGCCGAGTATTGCAGATCATACTTTACATAACATTTTCTGGCCCATATAAATTACCAAATATTTGTCTTTATTAAAAAATGTTGACTGAACTCGGGAAAAGGCGCGTACTCTATACTAACGTTAGTGGTCACGCGGGGTGGCTGAATCACCCCAATATTATTTTTTATAAATATATTTATATGGTATACCATAGCAATCGTGATTCCAATGAATAATTTAATTAAGAGAAAAAAAGTATATTTACCTACTTAAAGGACCTTTGCATTTTTTCTCAAACTATCAGAGAAAAATTGAAATCAAACTGAACAAAAATGTTTCAAATGTGCATGACTTTAATAAGTGATACAAATCAAAGACACTTTACGTTAAGATAAGAAGAATTATATTTACAGGCAAAAGTGTCATATTTTGTTCCAGTAATTGTAGTTTTATTGTCCTTTGATGTTCGACAAATAGCATGTTGAACTCTTTTTACTTGTGTCTTTTTGACAGGGCACATTGTGTCCTTTGGTACACTTGTGGCTTCATAGATTTTTTGAAGAAGTTCTAAGGAAACATTTGTGTGTGTGTGTGAAATCTTTCTTTCTCCCAAAAGTTTCATCTTCATCACTTTTCTCTGATTTACTTTCACTATCATTATCATTGTCCTTTATTTAATCCGGTTCATCCCTTGCTTGACCAGTTTCAACAGGATCCAATAGAGAATGCGCAGATGCCCATTTCTTCCTTTATATTTCTTCCCATAATGAGAAGTACAGCACAGCAATCAAAATCAGTCATTCACAGGGAAAAAATGTACCCTGTTTATAGAAAATATTTTGGAACAAAAGTTGTCGAGAGAGATCTCAGTCACCCCGAGTACCTCAAGATTATAAAAAACGTTTGCCACTTCCAAAAAAGAGAGAGATGTGTGAGAAATACATTTTAATTCCCATGAAGACTGTCATAGTCTTTGGTAAAAAAAAAATCAATTTTCCCAGAACTAAAAAATCTGGGAGCCTGGAAAGAATGTGCCCCACACAATCGCTCCAGGTTTAAGACGAATTGAAAAGACGCAAATGGGGAATATGTATATTCCATTTTTAGAAAAGAATACAGATATTTAAAATCATAAAATATTTAGATAACTACAATGTTTATGTGAAAATTTTAAACCTAATGTGCTTAAAAAGCTAGCTGGGTGGCATGGTTGGTTTGTCGCTGGCATTCTGCACCTATGGTTGGAGTTCGACCAGACCCCAAGTCGGGGGATATTTATGATGCAGAAAATAGACAGCGGTCATGTCGTATGACAGTGCTTCTCAAAGTTTCAATATTTACGACCCAATATTTAGTCAAAATTTTCCTCGCGCCCCCCCTCTTCCATACAATAACAACAAGAATGTATTTGATTCAGTAATACACTTTGACACTAAGTCTACAATACGACTTTAAACTCCTAAGTGCCATCGGCGCATATAAACGTCTCACTGAGCCAAAGCGATAATTGCCCTGGCCGTATATATACGTTTTTACGAAGTACGATCTTTTCTGTACACTGCTATCCATAAAATTATTCGAAGGACTTTAAAATGCAATAAAAGTACCTTTGCAGTGTTTGCAAAGGATTTACTTATTCCATGGGATGCACTTATTTATTCCTTTTCTCCCCTCCCCTCCTCACAATACATCACATACGCGCGCCTATGTGAAAAACGGGGGCGTTGGGGAGCGAATCACGTAATTTTAAAGGGAATAATTATAAACCGCACAAATTATCAAGATAAGTGTTAATTTTTGTTTATAATTTTATACATGACAAACCCATGGGGGCATTGGTAATTGTTAATGTTGTTCTCTCAAATTAGTAATTTTAAATTAACTATAAAGCACATTGTGCAGTACTTATGCATTTATAAGTGTATTATACTCGTGTAAATGTTTTATTTTTTATTATGCCAGAATGTATTTTGTTTGTTTACTTTCGGTAAGTTAATAATTTCTTTTAAAATAATCTTTAGTTTTCAACTTTTCTCATACGCAGGACGTGATAACCCTTGCAGGGTTATCACGTCCCCTTAGAGGGGCGCACCCCACAGTTTGAGAAACGCTGTCGTATGATTATACGGCACGTAAAAGCTCCCTAGAGTATCTGTTCGGCTTGGGTGCTCTTGTCAAAATAAAATCCAAGAACAGTTTCGCATCGTCAGAGCTCAGGGCAGGAATCTAGTTGTCAAAATTACCCAAGGAGATTGGTAACCGTCTATATGGTGCCGCACTAAAAATATACCAGCTTCAGGGGAGTGCACTAGGTCTGCAATGGTAAAACACCAATCCGCAGCCCATTAGAAATAAAAATAATGCGCTTAAGTTACTTATGCATGATGTGTTGATATCATGTTAAAACAATTGCAAGACCTTTCTGATAAAAGCATTTTAGATTTTGCCCCTGTCCAATGATAAATGAAAGATATTTCTAGTGAAAAATTCTAAATACTTCAGGGGGAAAAAGTTCGAGAACATTAAATAAATTATTTCATTTTATATTAAATATCTCAAATTGGAAAACAGTAAAAGTTAATATATTTTTTTTTATAAATGACGCTATTGAAGTAGTATATTAAAACTAGTCTCTAAAAAATGCATAGCACGTCTATTTCAAAATCATCTAACACTATTCTTTCCTCAATGGTACTGCAATCAACTACAGTTGAAGTTTGTTTCTTTGACGCAAGTTTCAAAAATGATCTTAAACACGCAAATATTATGTAAAATAGCTATGTTAGGCCTAAATTGGTTGCAAATAAGAAATGTCAGCAAAAATTACTATCATTATGTGTTTTAGAATTTGAAATGACATTTGCAAGCTATTTTAAACTGGTGATTTAAATATTTTATTCCGATTCTTTTTTTCCCCTTTTGCAAAAACATAAAGAAAAGCTTGAATGTGTCTTATGGGATATCCCTAGAGCTTACAATCAAAGACTTGAAATGTCTTTGCTACTTTTAAAGTTCCAGAAAGTTACAATTTGGTTTTTTGGCTAGACTGAGAGATAAAAGTTACAGAGACGCGATTTTTTTTTCTTGCGAGAGATTTTGAAAAAAGTTTTTTCTATGGCTTTTTAAAGTTATTTTCTACAACTCCGTCTCATACTTTTAACTAAGTAATAACATTTTTGAAACCCATTACCAAAAAGAGCCAAACAAAGCCTCTTCAGAGAATGCGGAACATGATCTTGTGGGCTTAATCTCTAAGTTATTGTGTAGTTAAGAAAATAATTAGAACACAAAAACAACTAATTACTTATCTTCCAAAAAAGGCTATTTTATTTTTTATGAATACTTCATTTTACCTTCAGAAAATTTCGTTGTTCTCTAAAAATGGTTGTTTTTCGACAGAAATAATCATTTTAATTTAACTTTTTCATGCGTGGTGGAACATATGTTTTACCTCTAGTTCTAATTCGTTTCTTGTATGGTGGTACATAAAATATATTACTTGTTTGAATGCCTTAGAAATGGATGCTAGATGGTACAATCTCTGAACCACCACAGAGGTCAACTCCTAGCAGTTACTCAAATTTCCAACAGGAGTCAAAAATTACCATGGATTTATGGAGTAGTTCATTCTTAGATCAGCTGTCTGAGTCTGTTGAGCTGTATTTTCTGGAAGTGACTGTGTTGTGTATCTTTAAGTGTAAATGAAAGTTTTTTATTCTTACGATATTTGATACAAATCAGACAAGTACATATATTGTGTAACTTAATAAGTCAATTATATAATAATTAATACCTCACATGTGCATTGCTATTATGAAAGTATTAGAGTTCAAAAAAATGTACCACCACGTTATTGAAGGCCATCTTCTTTACAAATACAAAATGCATTCCACTTGTTTTTTTCTCAATAATGGACATGTTTATTGTGATAAATAGATTTGTTGTAAGTTAATTTTTTTAAATAATAATAGTACTTATATATTAAATCTTAGTATATACAAAATTGCGCAAATGTCCTGAATGAGCTACAGCTCGTTTTCAGGGGAAAATAAATAAACTAATACATTTATTATATATGTTGACTAAATAAGAACTAGGTATACAATAAAATAATGTATAGAAGAGAATATTTAAAATTAAAACTGACATTAAGTAAATTAGGACTAAACTAAAATTAAGCTTACAACATTAGATCATGAAAAACTGAAAATGCTTTAAGATATAAGATGAATAACAGTATAAGATGGAAAAGTGTATTGATTTATTTTCCGAAGTTCAAAGCAATCCAAGTTCATACAGAATGGACGCGTTTTGTCTGCAAAGTTCCATTGTGCTTAGGGAAGAAAAAAAATCACGTTTCCTGAACTACAATGTTGCTTGAAGCGTGGAGGTACAAAATATGTACCACCTGTTTTTTTAAAACTTTGGACACCCTTTATTTGAAACAGAGTTCTATATTATTAATATGTACCAGTTTTTTACAAGTGCTTCGCAAACTTGTTGCTGCCCTGTTTCTTTTTAAAGAAATAGAAACCTGTCCTTGTGCCACAAACTACATACCTCATAAATAGGCTGATGCACCTTCAATGTGTCTATAAAGCCCCCAAAAAATTCACTTCCACTCCACCCTGAAGAACCATAGGCACGCCTCCCGGATCTCCTCGTCTCAACCAATGACCGTGATTCCTTTACGCAGACTGAAAACCTTCACAATCGCCATGCTCACCATCGCAGAATATCAGATATTGGATTGAGGACTGTGATACAGCCCGGATGCCTAAAGAAGAACGCCCATTCACCAATGTATCTATGCTTAAAGTCCTCACTTTGGTGGGCTGCGGAAGTTGGGATTTGAAGTGCCAGCTCCTGACCTATCTTCAAAATAATGAGACCCTACCCCCCAATAGCCTATTTACCCAAGTTCTATTAAAATTTGAGTTCTACTGTGAAAAAAAGAAAGTATATTGTGCAGAATAAAGGCTGATAGTGGAGGAAAACAGTTCTCGAATAATCGGTTTGAAGTTTGTAAGTCCAAATAGGTGAGAATGATCGTTTTTGGCATTTCGCCAATAGATTTCGAGTTTCTTCGAAATGTGGCATGATTTTTTTTTAAAAAAATTCATCAATCAAAGTCATATGTTGAATTACTTCACTCTGAAAGTTTTATGAATGAATTTCAAGTGTGAGAAGTCAATTTCCTTAATTACTGGCGGCAATCCAATCATGGAACACATTTACACATTAGCATTATTTTTTACAGTAAATTTATTTGTACTTATCTATTTGCCGCCCTTTCAGCATAGTAATTAGTGACGCTGACTGTTGTGCCGTTTTGCCTGGGTGTGAATCCCGTAACAGGCATGGATGTTTGTAAATGTATAGTGCCATTGCTGCATAGGAGTACTCTAAATAGCCGTCGAACCACAAGTCATATCCTGAGGTTGGTGGAAGGGGAAAAGTGGTAGAGGCCCTAACCACTACCTCTCTCAAAATGGGGGTGGAACCGAGTCAAATAGTACTGTCGTAATTCTATGGTGCTCAATCAAAATCGTACATCCAGCCATTAACCGCAAAGAGTTTCGTGAGCCTCGATTTCATACCATCGGACAGGTGGTATTCGAAACAACACCATCTAGCAACTTTGTAAAATTCCCTTAATAATCATTGTTGTTAATTAGAAATATATGAATAAAATAACTTTTTTTTTATTTAAAAATATCTGAAATCCTTTATTGAAATTAATTTCTGTTAATTTTTCTCTAATGTTGAGAGGAATTTTCCAAGATTGGGGGAAAATGTAACTTTTTTTTGTGTGTTAAACAATGGATTTTAGGACAAAATTCTAAAGACGTCAATCTTCAGTTACGAGTTACTTATTTACTTATCCTTGGTTATTAATAAATGTTACGTGAATTTTGCGTTCTTATCTTCTGATAAAGCTATGCCGTAAACATATATTTTACGTGTTCTGTATAGTTTTTAAACACAAGGCCGAATTATGTAAAAATTTGATTCAAATTTCGGTAAATAAATGTATTCTAATAATTTATGTATTTATTATTTATTTGAACATAACATTTCTCGAAAATTCAACAAAAATTTACCTCAATTCTAGCTGTCTTTCAAAATTGATTAACCTTTGGATTCAATCTTATATTTATAGTTTACTGGCTGGCACAAACACAAATATAGTAAAAACGTAATTTTAAACTTCATTTATTACAATCTTTAATGCGGAACAAACTCACGCATTCGGAACTATACATTATTAATGGTTATAATAGATGGTGTTTAAATTCTTATTTGGCGTGTGTATGGGATATATATCATGCAGCAAAACGCACATTAAGAGAGATTTAAATGTTAAGCATTATGTTGAATGATAGCTATTTTAAGTAGGAAATTACAGAAATTTGTTTGGATCATTTGTTTTAATAGTATGAATAAATGTATTTAGAGTGTAGGATATGCAGAAAATTATACTCTATTTAAAGTAGTAAAACCTATCTGAGAACTAAAATAAAATATGCTTGATATAATTATTTTAAAATATATTTAGTATTTAAAAATAAAAGAATATAACAAATAAACTTAATACAACAATTTATTATTTATACCATTTAGGATTGCATTTCAGTCGAGAATTTAAAAGTGGAAGTTATCGGTTTTTTAAATGTGATACTTAAAAAAAAAATATTAAATAAACCCTGAAAGTTTTAGACCTTTTTGTAATTTACATGGTCTTTTTTATTTAAGTACTAACTTAAACTAAAATTAATAATTTTAGCTGTTTAAACTCTCCGAGTAAACTGGCGAATTATTTCGATTTTTTTAAAAAAAAAATGTATTATGTTGTCTGTAATCATTTACATATGAATGCTATGCACTTTTTAAAATCAGGAATTCTCTTTAACTTATACTATAGAAAATAAATACATTGAATTTATTCATGGTAATATGGTTCTTGTAAGTTAAGTACAGACATATCTTAGAAATAAATATTTGGACATCATTATTCAAGAGTTTTACATCTTGCGAAAGTATAATTAAAAACTTTATAGGTAGAAAAGAGGGAATAAAAAATACCATAAAAACATTCGAATTTAAAGCGCTTTTTCCCCTATATTTATGCTACTGAAAATCTGGTGCGGCTTAGTATCGAAGATGGAAAATTCATTTGATGGAATAAATTGAACAGGATACTGACGGTTAGAGCTATTGCAGATTCAAGTATGTTTTAACAGTTTTTAATGCTGATAAAATAAGTTAATTATTTACTTCTTATTAAGTTTAATTTTATTTTTTTTAATTTCGTAAATATGGATTATCGATAAAACCTTTAATGCTATTCTTTATTTTTAATAAAAACATGTTGAGAATTTTGAGTGTGGCGTAGAATTAATGATGGTTTGGATTCGAATAAATACGGTAATATGCAAAATTTTTATTTTTTACTTTAAGGTATCCGACTGGTTGCGACAACTTTTTTTTTTAAAAAAAAATGGAGATACGAGAATTTTTTTTTAATTTTTACATTTGTTTACTACATTTTAAGAAAAATATGCTAAAATTAAGAAGAGAAAAAGAAATTATTATTACTAAAATCGGAAAAAATTGACAAAAAATAAAATAAACGCGGCCCATTCTGTACCAAAGGTTTAGGAACAAATTTTCATTATAATGTGTTACTGTGTTATTCATTTTTGAAATGACCAGAAGAATAAGAGATATTTTCTTTTTTACAAAAACTAGAGCACTTTATCTCAGTTATTATATGAAATTGGTTAAAAAAATAGTGATTATAACCACATAAGGCACTGTAAATTTTGTAATAAAGCAATGATTGATAAATCTGAAAGTCAAAACAATTATACTATTATACAAAACTTACAGAAAAAAATTCAGTTAATTATTTTCAAAACTTTTTGAGCAATCACTGGCCTTGTTTGATCATTTTCAAAAAATCCCATTTAGAGGAAAACATGTTTTAAAGTTTGACATCTTGCTTAAAGTTATAGCATCTGCTTTTACTGAAACACTTGTAGTTTTTGTTATAATGAACGGAACATGATACACTTCCTATTTTTATAAAGCTAATAAGATGGCCTATAAAATAAAATCATAAAAAAATGTCAATTTTTGTTAAAATTCAAAATTTTAGGGTAGTCGGATACTTTAATGCAAATAATATTTTACATAATCTAATGTTATTGTTAGTTTTCCAAATACTTTTTCTTTTCAAAATCAAGAAAATAAATGTATAATTTCAATGAATCCATTTTATTTTTATGCGTTATTAGGGATAGATCCATTTCAAATCTCTATTTATACACGACTAACAAAATCACATCGAAATTACATTTTAATTACAAAGACATCCCAATCCACCTTTTGAAGAATGTTTCTCGCGAAGTTATTCAAAACATGTATGCATCACTATGTATCTTTAAACATCCCATGCATATATATACTAACAATTTATCAAAACATAATATAACCATTGGGCATTCTGAAGTTATTCTTATAAAAATTTTGTTCGAATTCCTTTTTACACTGCAAGAAATATTCGAAAAGTAATCTTTACAAGATTTAACTAAATTATCATTCTCATTTCTCGCAAATACTTTACCTACATCAACATTTCTCGGGTTTCTGTTCCTGCACAACTTTCCTTTCTACATTAATCCTGTATTAACTTTACATTAATCCAGTATGGTAATTAGCGATATGTTATAAGCCATATTTGTTGTTAAAAGTAAAATAAATGGCTTACATCGAGCTGTAAGCAAATATTCCATTAGTAATCTAATTTTGCAGTTGCAACGCTGGATTTAATTACCATGTAATTATCACTAGTGATGAAATAGGTGGAGTGGTATTTAGAATAATTTCGGAAAAGACCGAGTACATTTTGAGGAGATTTAACAACATGTAAAATGGAAATTAACGATCGAATAGAACTAGAAGAAGCTGAAGACTCATTGCTGAACATTTAAAATATCAGAGTTCAGGAAAACTAGAACAGGTATTACACTAAATTTTCATTACAAAACCTGATGTGTATTTGTTTAATCTAATCACATGGCTTGCTTTGGTTCTTAATTTAAATAGATATTTTAAGGTACGAGTAATTGTACTAACGTTTTGAAAAATCCTATTTTAAGATAAACCTATTCTATATACATTCCACTGTAGCCTTATTGTGAAATATATATATATATTTCCCGTTGTAACATAACTGTAAATTCTACAATCCATTGTAATATAATTGTTTGGATTGTACGTCCAACTGTAGCATAATGTAATGCAATTTTTTTTAAATAGTTTTTTCTTCTTTTTTTTCTTTTACAGAAATTCATAAAAATTCATATATTTTTATATTTCCGAATGTGATTTTTGTAAAATATAAAAAAAACATATCATAATTAATAGTTACATTTAAAAGAAACATTTTTTTCTGATCCTGTACACACACACACACATACACAGTTTATATATTTTAAAATATATACCAGGTGCTTATTATCATTTATTTGGAGAAAACCATGGTGTAATTCAATGAATATAAACGTTAGAGCTGTAATCTTGAAGATTTTTAAATGTTATCAACACTCTAAGCATTAAAAATCAGTTATTTTTCACATATTTACGTATTACAATATCTTAATGACTGTGGCATTTTGGTATATTTCTGTTTTCCCAAAGATATTTCTAAAATATTTCCTAATTTATTATTATAAATTTAAATGCCTACTTTTATACTACACTCATTTCTAGGAAAAATATACAATGCATTTTTTCAGAAAGGTAAACAGTAAATTATTACATGGATTATAAATGTGTGTGTGGACGTGCTATTTTAATTGTAAAAATAATTCTAAAACTGCACTTTTACGGGTATTTTTATTAAGAAAAGATTTCAAGCAAAGGGATAGAATTTATTAATATTTTTTTCTCAATTATACTACAAATTTTCTGAAGTACAACATTGTTTGAGGATATCTTATGAGATTACATTTATTTCAATTTTGAGATACTTGTTTACAATCTTATCAATAATTTGAAGAGTTTTACCAAATCACAAATACATGGTTCCCAAGAGTACTGCATTCATTAGCATAACTACTAAATCATCTGCGATTTTTTTTACAAGGAATGTATCTGATAATCACTACTTAACTTGAATTCTTTTTATTCCATAAATATGTTTAAAAAGCTTTGGAAGTGTCTCCTTAAGAGACAAATTAATAATTCAAGTAATTACTGTTTTTTGTTAGGAATTTATATGGGGTATATATGTTTGGTATCATTCTAAGTAACAGCTAATATTTTATCTATATTTTGTTTCCAAAAGGGAAAATGACATCATAATTCTTCATTAAATGCTTATCCGTGGCAATTTTACCTATTTCTAAAAGGGGAAAAAATTCATTGGAATTTTTTCACTGATAGCGATCACAACTTCTTTTCTAGACACAACAAAACTGTTTATTTTTTCTGAATTATAAAATATATCATCATTTTTCTTTGTGGCAAAGTATTCTTGTGTGCTATATCCTTCAGATTTAATTCTCAATTTGAAATATTGAAAAAATATTTTTTTAAGCATTATGTGGCTTACAGAACCGTTATGAGATGACGCCTATTAAATATGTTAAACATTTACGGCTTAAAAGTGAAAAATTAAGTTAAGCATACTCAAAACTAAACTTCGCGAATGATTTATTTTTTTCATTTAATATAATTTAAATTTGATATGTATCTTAAATTTATATATATTTCTGAATTTATTTAGCATTGTTGAGAATGGATGTCCGGATAATGACAGAGCTGATCTAACAACTGCCAAGACAGTCCCATTCTGCACGAATCCAGGGGTGAAAGGGAAAATAGCTACCATAGGAGAGGACCCTTTTTACAAAGACGGTAAGAAGGTAATGAATGAAATCATGAGATATTAGAGTAATTGTAAGAAAAGTCATCCATATAATCTATGAAAAATAGGTGTAAAATCTCCCTTTATGCATTTAAGGAAAATAGTTAATTCAAATTGAAAAGGGTAAAACGTATACCACAATCTTACAACTCAAAATTATGATAGTTAAATGAAATATGTACTCACACACACAAATGGGAGATTAATTTTTTTAATTAAAGCACTCATTCATATTTAGTCAGAAATGTATTAGTATTTATAAACAGTTATGAAATAAAATTTACTAACAAATTGATTTATTTACATATAACTTAAAATATAATTTCTTTTACATGCGTTAAATGCAGTATTTGAATATATAAGTGAAAAATATATATACCCCTCTTTATACAAATAAAATACAGCGGTTTTCCCTGAAAAAATTTGCCAATTTTCTATAGTACTACTGTGGATTTAACCATAAAATATTTCTCATAACGAAAAGGTTTAATGTTGTAAAATATTTAAACTACAGTTTCCCATAAGTGATTGCGATATTTTAAATAAATACTTTCTTTTCGTAAAAATAAAATTACACATTTTTTTAGTTTATTTCATTTTCTGTATAGGTTTTTGGGGAAAAAATGAAACAAGTTTTATTTTATTGAAATGATAAAAAAAATTACGCGGTTTTTTCTCTTCAAATATAAGTACTTGAATTAAAAATGCAGTTTTTACTAAGTAATTAAATAATCACTTCGGTTTTTTTCTGTACGGAGACTGAGTTTCAATTCTCAATTTTTTCGAACTACCACTTCTTGTTCTGAATACATTAAGGGGGAAAAACCTTTCTTATTTTCAATCTGTTACTTAACAGGAAATATTTCTTTTTTGAAACCCCCTTCCCTTAGATAATTTCTGACTAGGAATTATATTTGTAATGGTATATCATTTTTCAAAATTTAAAAAAATGCGTTAGCGTAATAGGTAACTGGTCTTCATGGGAAAATTCAGTTAAAAAAAATATTGGACGAATTTATAAAGACCATGTGATAATATAGAATAAAAATGGGGTTTTGATTTTGTTTGTGTTTTTAGGGAGCAGTTAAATTCGTGGAGGGTGCGAATGGAATTCGGTCAAAGCCGGACCGCCCCATATCCGCCAAAGTCCGGACGAGTATTCTTGACGTCGAACTGTGAGGATAGGAGGGCAAAAAAGGAAGTAAGAGGTGGGGGAAAATAGATATTTTTCTCTAGCTTTTAGATAGTTTAGCCATGGGCTTTGCTTCATCACGCATGGTTTTAGGCAGAGACTATGCCGACTAGTATACTGGTAATATAGACATTGAGTGTAATCGCTTCTGGTATAAAGAGACTGTTCAAAATTACCTCTGGTACTCTACAATTGGACTTGATCTACTGCTGGTAGAGTATAAACTAACTATAAATGCTACAGATACTGTAGATTATCTATAACTACTGCCGGTACAATATAAACTAACGATAAATGCTACCTATACCGTAGATTATCTATGCTGGCACAGTATAAACTAACCATAAAATACTATTGATTCTTTAGACTGATAATTGCTACTGGTACTGAGCAAACACTATAACTGCTAGTGGTACTGTAGACTGAGAATAATTGCTGACTACTGGTACTGTAGAGACTGACAATACTTGTTATTGCTAGAGCCGATTTTGACTATAATTTCTTCTGGTACCGTAGACTAATTGTTTTTGGCGATGTAGATACTGATGTTGCATTAACTTCTGTTAGTTTTTTAAATATAATTTAAAAATCAAAAGAATGATTTGACGTATACGTATAAATTATTCTCTTCCTATTAATATATTAGTAAATAATATATCTTTCACCAAATTTATTATTTACTTTGAAAGTTATAAAAAAACACATTTGAATGTATAAAAACATTTATTATTCATACGTGCAAAATTCCGCGATTTGCAGAAAATCATGGAAGTACATGCTACGACATATCTTGATTGGTCAGAATGAGTTTGTGTCAAATTATTTTAAAAAAAATTAGAATTCAAAGGAGCTTTTCTGGTTACACAGTATTATTCATGATCGTTGCAATTAGATTAAATATATAAGATGACTATATAATTATTACTTGCTTCTCATGTAAGTATTCTATTTTATTGTATGAAAGCAAATTAAATCTTTTCTAATTAAGTTTGAATATAAGCCAAAAAATTATCTCCTCTCTGATAAAATTATCTTAAATGAATTACAAGAGAAATTATAAATCATTATCTCATAAATGCTTTACATATAAATAATATTTTCTTAAAAAATAGGAAGGAATTCTTGATTCGAAGTCACACATTATGATATATTTATTAAAAAATAAGCGGTTACCTATATGAAAAATACGGAGTAAAATTTCTTTATGGTGGAATGAGGAATCACAAAACAGGTATTCAATCTGCAATACATGATAGTTTTGCTGAATTACTTGAAACTTGAAACATTTCTAAAAAGCAATATCCATGTAAACATGCAGAACTTAACTAAAAATCAAGAGCTTTTAACCAGGTATCTTTGGAAATTTTTCAGCGTTTCAGTGGATTTGGGTGAGATAAAATACATTCGTTGCATTTATTTTCAATGACTATATTTTATCATTTTATAACATTTATAATCATATTTTATCTTTTCTAACTCTTAACCATATGTTTCACTATTCTAAAAAAATGAAATATCTTATTTTTTTAATATTGTATACAGTAAGTTATCGGAGAATTCACCTATTAATATTTAAATTTTAATGTATATATAGACTTTTTGCAGATAAAAGTAATATTGCTATTTATGCATATTACTTTCAATGCAAATAATCCAATAAAGATGAAAAGCTTGTTGTACAATTAAATATGTATGCTATTCTTGCTATTTATGCTGATATTTCCTTTACAGTACCCATTCTAATATTCTGAATAAAATACCTTTAAAGGCCATTGTTAAACTTTCAAATTTTGTTAGGAAGTAATGTGGTCACAAAGCATCCAAACTAAATGAGACTGAGTAAGACTATGACTTGTTATACCTTGAATTATAGTTTCATTTAATGGTAGATTATCCAGTGTTAACCCTCATATGGATTAGTGTAACCCGGTTTAATGATCATAATTCTATAAGGCTATTTAAGGTTTTCTGAAGTTTTGATTTAATAATGTCAAGGAGGATGTTTGAAAAATCCCATTGTGTCCTACTACACCACTGCCGCGGTTTGTTTTTCTGAATGCAATGGACACAGCAAATATTTTTGTAGCCACGTACATTATGTGAAAGAACCCTCAAAGTGAGTAAATATTAGTAAATTTAGAGCAAAAATGTTCAAAATGATATTTTTTTCTGTCTCAACTTGTAAAGGGAATTCTTCAGAGTTCATAAAGAGCCAGTTCAGATTTTACTTTTAGAATGATCTCTGTTCAAATTTTACTATAGAAGTAACATCTGCAAATTTGAATTGTCTTCCTTATTGAAAGATACTCACTTCGCCATAATATTATTTTAAGATTTAACGTATTAATTCTTCCATTTTGTTGGTGTTCAAAAATAAGCAGATATTCATGTTTTTATTTCTTCATTTGCTGCATTATCTTATTTAATAATGCTTCAGAGATATTTTTGTGTATCGGATTAATTTACAATTTCTTCATATAAATTTATTTTATTTCATCTTTGTAAGAGAGTATTTTGTTCCTTCAAAACTCTTACTAATAGTAAATACAGATACTAATCACCGTATTCATCGTAAACTGGACTGGTCTATGAAACCCGGATCTAAGAGAAAGCAAACTGCCAGTATAAATCTTTGTTTCACCTCTTTTTTTTTAACTCCGTTCACTCAATTACGAGTTATTGATTGAGACTCATTGGTCAATATACCCCTCGTAATATCCATTGACCTGTTTACTTTTTGAACTTGGTATTACCATGACAGTGCTTCTCAAACTTTCATTATTTGTGGCTCAATACTCAATCATAATTTTCGTCACACCCGCCTTCATATAATAACAATCTATTGAATTCGATAACACGATACTTTGACACTAAAGCTACAGTACAACTTTAATCTCCCCCACAGGGGGCTCACCTTCTTTAGGTGGTACGGGTGTCACAATCCCGAAGTGCCCTAGTGATCTTTTCCTTTTCCCACGGGGTTTACTATCTTTGGTAAACACAGGCTTCACGAATCCGGGGTACTTTAGTGATCCTTCTCTATTTTCGACCTTCTTTCTTGTCATTCAATTCATTCTTTCTTTCTCTTCCCGTCTAGACCACAGATATTAAAACAAATGTTTGGCGCAGTATAGCCGAAATCGGCTCTTGCGTCAATAAACCCCAAAATCAATCAATCAACAACTTTAATCCATAAGTGCTAATGGCGTATATAAATGCCTCGTTCATCCAGTGCGTAAATTGCTCCAGATGTATGTATACGTCTTTCCGAAATACGTGGTTGTTTTCGTTCACTGCTATCCATAAAATTACTCCGAAGTCTTTGGAATGCAGTAAAATGACCTTGACAGTTTTTGTTAAAAATTTACATATTTCAGAGGATTTTCTTTCATTTATTCACTCCCCTTCCTTAACACAGCACAGGAATACAGGCGAAACGGTTGTATTGGGGAGTGAATCACGTAACTTGTAATCGACAGTTGAAAATTAATTATAAACCATACAATTTATAAAGATAAGAGTTAATTTTTGTATATAATTTTATATATGACAAGCCCGTGGCGTCGCTGGTAATTATTGCACTTGCTCTT
The DNA here is from genome assembly GCA_019973975.1 of Trichonephila clavata. Classification (NCBI taxonomy): domain Eukaryota; kingdom Metazoa; phylum Arthropoda; class Arachnida; order Araneae; family Nephilidae; genus Trichonephila; species Trichonephila clavata. The sequence continues at coordinate 181,605 of BMAO01004161.1, forward strand.
AATTAGTGGTGTTAAATTAATTATAAAATACGCATATATAAATGTATCTGTACTGCACAGTGCATTATATCAGTGTAAATATTTTCTTTACTTTTTATTATGTCAGAATATATATTGTTTGTTTAATTTCAACAAATTAATAATTTTTTTAAAATAATTTTTTGTTTTCGACTTCTCAATATGCTCGCGCCTCCTCTTTGTTTTATCACGGTTACACCCACAATTTGAGAAGCACTGTACTAAAAGTATATCGTTTCCTTTTATTTTCATCCCTCTTCTAGATTTCAGATTCCAAATAATCTAATTGAATAGCCAAGGAAGTCTTAATTTTATCCTCGTTGGAGATGAAATATACCCTAAAATAAAACTGTAAGCCTACGAAAAATAGCCTGCTGCGCAAACGTAGTTAAATCTAACCCAGCTTTTAGTCAGGCCAAAATTTCTTTACCTGCAATATTGAAATGAACTTAGACAAAACCCCAGTCTTCCACTTAAATGGCTGTCCAGTTTAACCGTGAATACGGCCATAAGTTTTCGTTTGTTCTCAATTACATGATTGTATCCAAAACATAGTTAAAAATAGTCCAGATTTATTTTCAGGATTTATGTATCCGTTGATAGCTTGTGTCAGCGACATTGTTAATGATATATAACAACTTTCGTCTTTCAGGCCGACAGAAACGATAACAGGGATGGCTTAAGTTTTGGCAGCATGGAGTCCAGCGTCCTCGAACCCGATCACAGAGACCAGTCGATCGTCACAGCCACCGCGACCATCAACAATAGCCGTATTAAAGTGCACCCTCAAGCCACCCACAGCACACACGAGAGCACCAGCAACCGCAGAACCAATCGCTCCGAGTACCGACCGTACCAAAGTCCATCAGTAGAACAGGCATACATCTGAACGTTTCACCACTTGGCGTGCTTGGCCATTATTTTGGCGATTTTGTGACATTCACTGCTTGTGCTGGTTTGACTTTTCGTGTCGATGGTGGAATGAACTTGTGAAACATCACGTGTGACGTACGGCTTGTGCTAACGACGTCCCGGATGTGACATCCACTTACTTGTATTGTGATTTTTTCCCCTTTTTCCAGATGTCATTGTCCTGTCCTTGTGTGTTTTTTTTGTGTTGTATAAATTGACAAAACTGATCTTCATTGTGTGACCTCTTATTTGGAAATCTATTCCAAAACATAATGGAGGTTAATTTTAATAATGGTTGTGAATATGGTGTAAGAGCTAATTGTTCTTAGACCTGACAGAAAAAAATTGCATATAAAACTCAGTGCTTACAAACGAATGCCGTACTTTGCTATGATTGTATATGTATTATGTTAGATAAGCATATATATTGTCTTGTAATTATTCTGGATACTCTAGAGTGATTATTTAAGATTACCGAAACGGGGAGGCATGAAAGAATTGTAATTTAAATTTGAAAAAAGTGAGAGCTCCTGTGAATTTGATGTTGAGATTTCGAAGTTTAGCGGCGAAAAAAAGTTAAAGACTGGTGCATAGGAATTCTTTATGTATAGATCATAATCTGTTTTAGCTTTGAACGAATTAGATGACTCAAAACAAATATTGAAAAAAGCGAATTGTTGATAAATAAATCATTAAAAATGTATAAAAAATGTATATGTAAAATATATAAGAGGAGGTTTATCAAAATGTGTCGTACATAATTTTTTATCCATTGATATTATTTATATAAAAACGATTTAAGCAAAATTATGAAGATTAAAATTATTTCGAAAACTTAAAGATTTTTTATCAAAACTTACCTTCAGCTTACGCAATTTTTAAACAGTTTTTTACTGGAATTATTTAAATTATTAATCTAAAAAGCAGTATTCGTATTTGCTTTTATTTTATTTTATAACAAATATACCTTTTCTTGACATCTATGTGATATGTATGCATAATATAATATAATAACTATATTTCTGGCATTTTATTTAAGTTTCTAATTTTTAAGAAAAATTATTATTTTATGTGAAGAATGAATGATTAATTTAATATTTTCTAATTCGATTGGTTCAAATATCAACACCATATGAATTTATCAAACAAAAATCCTCAATGATAAAGCTGATGTCAACTATGTCTACACACATTTAAGGCATTTGTTAGATTTTATATTACTTTAAACTGAAGGCGAGGAGAGGAAATAAAAATATACAAATATCGGAATTATTTTATGTGACACAATAGGAAGACATATTTAATTGTCAGTGCATATATTTACTACTAATAGCAATGAACTTAACTTTTGTAAGCGAGACTTCAGCTGCATCAGAAATATAAGTGTAAATTGGCATATAGATCTTGATGTTTGAAAAGCACAAAATATTTTGTACGAAACAAATATGGGAAATTTAAACATAAATTAAATGTATATGTGCTGCAAAAGATGTAAATCTGCATTGATCACTTGATGTTAACCCTTAATTTGCTTGTACTTATGGAATTTTTAATAAAAAGTTAAAAATGTAATGTGTTAACTGAATCTAGTTGACATTGTATTTCATTTTTAATAAATTTGGGTACTTATGTACTATCGCAACAACGTTCAACATAATTCGCCATGTTGGCAACCTTGATTTTACATGTGTCGTACGTACTCTCTGAATTGGCAACCCTGTGCTTCGTTTTATATAATGTTGCCAATACGCTTGCTTTAAATTTTAAGTACCGAAATTTGCTTTAAAATTATTTTAATATCTTTCAAACTAAAATGCAAGGATTAAACTACTTTTTATCGTACTAAAAACTGTTTTTTTCTGAATATTCTTATACTTTGGTTTTCATTCTCATATATAATTATTACGATATAGCTTAAGACAGAAGTTTTCAGACGTTGTTCCCCGAAACCCTGGGGTTCCACGTAACTGAGATTCCACCGAGAGGTTCAAAGTATTAAAAAAATATTCCCATTCCCTATGGATTTTGTGTGACCAAAAGTATCTAAGGTCGTGTTTCCCAATACCAGTCCCCACTCCCACAGGAGAAATTTAATTTCATGACAGACAGCCTCTCTTTTTTTGTAATTGTCTACAAATTTTATTAAAACAAATCATTAAAATGTTTCTTCTGCATATCTACATTATGATTATTATGTTGTTAATGATCCTGGGCTCCGCAAAATAGTTTAAGGTACTAATCTGATGAGTACGCTACGCGCAAAGTTGAGCGATAGCATTACAATATGGTTACCTTGATAGCTTTATTTTGTGGTAATATGATATGGAGAGATTAAGTATAGTATAATTAACTTTTATTGTTTTTTTTTAGAGGTAACCCTACGAGATTCTAACGCGATATTCTCGATCTCTTTAAAAAAATAACCATTTTCGTTTAATCGTTATTAAGTCTACTGCTTCAATCTTGTGTTCTTTTTGGAATATGGATATTTCGAATATCATTGGTGAGTACCAGGATACATTTAAAATAATATAAGGGCCGTGACTTACTTATTACGGGCCAAAAGGATTACCACATTCTCACTTTTGATCAATTTTATTCTCTAAAAGTAACGATTTTTTTCTCTTAATAAAATTTCAGCTGATTTCAACCATCATAAAATGTGATAAATGTGGATGCGACATGAGTAACATTTACCAGCAAAATAAGAGGTTTGACGGACGAATGTTTTATTGCGGATCACGCTGACGTAATAAAAATCTATCCGGTCTTTTTTTTTTTTCACAGGCAGCAAATTGCGGGTTTTGAAGGGTTTATCTCCTGGCGTATTTTTAGGAAAATTTGTTTCTCATTAAAAGAGATCCTTTCTCCAAATTCATTGAAATAGTACGTTCAATTGATTGAGCTCACTGGCATATCGTTTGGTGTAGGGGAGTCGAGGAATCTAACTCATAACTTTTCATAGCACTCCTTAATCAATAAGCATTGATTTTTTTCCTGATAATATTTTTTTTTCGGTTTGAAATTTTAATTTGCTTTTTAAATTCATCTTTTACAGCAATGCATTTTCAGTACTTTATTTCTTTTTGCTTTTTCAGTACTTTATTGCCTCTGGCATTTCTAAATTTCTCATATTCTTTATTCTTAAATACTGGTATTCATATTTTTCCTATGATATTCACCGCAAAAAAAAGTGAGTACATTTTTAATTATTTCGCTCTTTTTGTTTCATTTGAATCCTATACAATTTCAGCTTTTCTAAAACTTTCGTTAGGAAAAGCTATTCTTTAAAATTATTTTCCTGATGAATTAGTTACAGCTATATCACCCTCTTGGATTCCATATCATTTGGCAACACATTCTTATTTGGCGTGATTTCTTATTCACGCCAAGCGGTGCTTGGTACGTAGTGCACTGATATCAGATTAGTCCTTAATTTTACACTCGTTACTGCAATGCTTTACAAAACAAAGTGGAACATGTAACCGGTTCTATTCCGGCTTCTATTAATCCTCTTGGGGAAAATACTGTCTTTAACTGTGATTTTATTGGCAAACCGCTTTCCTTCAAGACTTGATTTTTTGTAAATGCAAACTTCTATTTAAGTGCAATTCATTGAGTTGGCGAGGAGATGGTTGAAAGTTGATTCTAAGTGGAAAGCATTGTATAAGCGACTGGTGGTCTCACTTCATAATATTAAATCCATAGGGAAGGATTCATTGAACAGTGGAAGTCGTCCACTTTATGGATGACAAAGTAGCAAGTTAGAAACAGGAGCGTTCAAGAGAATAATTAAGATTAGTGCTACTATATATCTAATAGGATTAAAAAGTTTTATTCCTCCTCGGGTTTAGTTATCAGAGTGCTTTCTCATAAGTGCTAGAGACTGAATATAAAGTAGTTAACTTTAGATCATATCTGTTTCTTACTCGAACCCTTTCACACCCGCGACCGACAGGTTGCGACAAATGAAAAATTGTATTTAGATGGCGTGATAAAAGTTATACTTTAAAACACCTTTTTCCATATCTAAAATTCCTGCCGATAAGAGAACATTTAAAAAAAACATCTGAAATCTGTAAATTAATATTTCCCAGAGGAGAAAATGAAGCATGAATGGATAAATCAGAACGCTTGTCAATGAAAGAAAAGGAAAAACTTAAGGACATATTATTTTGTTCGAATTAATTGGGGCAAACAGTTAGAAAATGATTTTTTTTTCTAAAACCTTTGCTTTTAATCATTCCACACATAAAGTGGACAGAAAAACCTCTATATTAGTACGAAATATGTTCTCTTGTAGCAGAAATGATCTCAACTCGTCTTGGTATTGACTTCACACATGGCTTGGTATAGCTCACATGTTCTTAAGCTTCATCATCGTGGAACGATACTTGTATAGCACTTATTATCATTTGCTCTGTTGTCGTGCAACTCATCTTACCATCAACATCATAATCTAATAAATCCATTCGAAAGTCTGTGCTTAGCTTCCTTGGTTTTATTTTTCTACTTTTTACTACAATGTTTTCAGTTCTTGGAGTAGTTTTCCGTTTGAGCCCACATTTTCTTTTTCCTTCTTGGAGATGATGGTCCGGAATCTTGAAATGTTCTTAAAATTTTTTTAAACACATGATTTTCTCCCACCAACTGTCGTAACTATATCTCTCACAGTCATAGAAGTGTGTTCATTAAGAGTGATTATTTTAGAACACTTCCTCGGAATAATATCCATCTCTGAGCAAGCAAAAATATCACGTATTGCATGTAACGCAAATTTATAACCAGCAGATGCCATACTGAAGGGATCACAACTAGACAATTGAAACAACAAAACCAATCAAACGAGTAAATTGTAGTCAAGGTCGATCAATCAAATTATCTCTAGGTGGATATAACCGATTTCAGAGGGTCAAAACATCACTGATAACCACATACCAACTCAAATAAGAAAATAATGCTTGTTCCAATTGATTCGAACGGTATAGTATCAACAAATTCGATATTAAAATCTAAATTTAAACAGAAGCTGCTTCTAAACATTAGATTTCAAGTCTACAAAATCCAGATAATTTATTACATAAATATTTTAATGCTATTCTGAACAATTCATTTAAGTTTTTAAAAAAGAATTCTCAACTTATGTGGCAAAAAAACAAAATATAGAAGAAAAATTAAACGCAAAACTTGAAAAGGACTGCAGACAATAGATCTACACTTCTACTGATTGTTTAAAAAAACAAACGCATATCCCGGTTACTAAATTCAAGGCAAAGGTAGATGATACGGGGAGCATGAATTAATTTTATCTATGTGTAAAGTATATTGGGTTGGCAACTAAGTAATTGCGGATTTTTTTTTAGAAAATCAAAGACAATTTTTTCATGGAACTAAATAACTTTATTCTGTAATGTATTGCCCATTTTGATCAATGACCTTTTGCAATCTTTCAGGCAGCATAATAATCCCACGTTCATAAAACTTCCGGTTTTTATTAGCAAAAAACTGAATCAGGTACGATTTGACATCATCATCATTATTGAAATTTTTACCATTCAAGGAGTTTTGTAAAGATTGAAACAAAAGTAATCAGATGGTGCAAGGTCAGAACTATATGGTGGATGTGGCAAAACATCCCAAACAAGCTCCAATAATTTTTGCCGAGTGACCAAAAATGTGTGTGGCCTTGCATTGTCATGATGGAATACAACACCTTGTCGATTTGTCAATTCGGGCCGCTTTTCTTCAACTGCATTGTTTAATTTCATTAGTTGTTCAATGTAGACATTAGAATTGATCGTTCGGCTGGGTGGTAAGAGTTCAAAGTAGACAATTCCTTTGTAATCCCACCAAACTGATAACAAACCTTCTTTTGATGAATATCAGCGTTTGATGTTGTTTGAGTTGGTTCACCTGGCCTGCTCCACGATCTTTCCCGCTTGCTATTGTTGTAAACAACCCATTTTTCATCGCCAGTTATCAGTCGTTTTAAAAATGGATCATTTTCATTACGTTTCTTTAGCAAATCGCAGCTGTTAATGCGTTGCGTTAAATGCGTTTCTTTCAGTTCGTGAGGAACTCATGTATCGAGTTTTTGAACATAGCCAAGTTGTTTTAAGTGATTTGCAATGCATGTATAAGATACATGAAGCTTCTCTGCAATCTCACGTGTTGTAATGTGACGATCCGAATCGATTATGGCTTTGATTAGGTCGTCATCAACTTCAACTGGACGACCAGAGCGTTTTTCATCTTTGAGTGAAAAATCACCAGAACGAAATTTGGCAAACCAATTTTGACACTGCCGTTCTTTTAAGGCTTTGTCACCATAAACAGCACATAACTTTTTCTGAGCTTGTGATGCGTTTTTCCCTTTGAGGAAATAAAAAAGCAAAATATGACGAAAATGTTCCTTTTGATTTTACATTTTTCAACGAACGCCAAACGAAAACTACGCAACCGATCAAAAACTTTTTTTACTGATTGACAGCTGAATTGCCAACTCTCAAATAACAAAATGTGTTTTACATTTGTATTACGTCTTCAAACCTAAAAATTCAACTGAAGCCATCTATGAGTGAAATCCGCAATTACTCAGTTGCCAACCCAATACATTAATATTATGTTAAAAAATGCTGATAAAAATACAATATTTTTCTTACATTTTCTATTCTTAAAGTAGCTATATATAGCATATTTATTTACTTTAAATATTATTTTGAGAAACATACTTCGAAGTCTTGGATCGGATTCCACGAAAAAACGCTTTTATTTTAAGGGTCTCGTAAATCCACAAAGTTTGAAAGCTTAAAAGAATAATTCTTAGAACTATATACATTCAAACGATATTTTTGAATAGAATAATTTTGAATTCAGTACGTATTTTCTGATTTTACAACGATCTATTTTTATTGTAATTCTTCTTTGGAGTTTTAAATTTTTTCGAAAGAATTTTAAGTAAATAAGAATACATTTTTTATTGCTTAAAGCTTCATTTTTGTTCTCAAACGGAAAATTTTCATATCAGTATAAGAAACAAATTCTTGTTTTTTGAAATTCATGCGAAATAGAAAAATTGATTTTTTCAACTCTCAGTATAAATATCTTTTGACAGTATATTTAACTTGTTGATCTCTGTACAAATGAAAAATCTCGAATTCAAAATGTTTCGCACAATCCGGACTACACATTGTAGAACATAGTAGTATTTTTCTGACAGTATAATAAAAACATCCAATATCTGTTGTCATCCTTTATTAAATATATAAAGAAATAAATAAAAGTTCTTCCTTGATATAATACAAAATATAAGAAAGTGGAAAAATTTGTACAAGATTGTAAACGCTTGTAGATCAAGATTTAAATAATCTTACGCTCAACATACATTCTTAAAATTAGACTTGCAAGCAATGTTAAAGGACTGTAATAAAGGCTTGTTAAATGTAACAAAAACAACTGCGAGGTAAACACAAATTTAAATCTGATGTAAAAAATTTCAAATCAATAAATTAAAGAAAAATTTAGTTTGATTATATGGAAAGTAAAGTTTGAGGCATGCAATACAATTACACCATTACTGAAAACATTGAACAATGGATTGAACAACGAATACTATAATTAATAATAATTTAAACAAGAAAAACTGTATAAATTGACTTTGTTATTTATACTACCTGATCGACAGTAACATCAGATGAAGGTTCACGAAATTCATTGCGGCTAAGGGCTAGATTTTTACGCCTGTCGTTAGCCTTAGCTTTGAGCACCATGCAAGTGACAGCACGATTTTGCTCTGTTCTATCCTAATTTTGAAGGTGAACTCCCTGGGGGTGGCCAGGGGCCTCTCACCATCCTTTCTCTTCTACCAACCTCACGAGAGAAGTGGCACGACGGCTATTTAGAGTATCCCCATTCTGCTAAGACACTATACATTTACAAATATCCATGCTTTCTTCATGATTCAAACCCAAGCCATACGGCACAACAGTCAGTATCATTGATCACTATACCGGATGGGCGGTTGGCATTTTTTAAAAGTAAGTTGTGATGCATACGAGGATTGGGGTATAAGTCATGGCAATTATGCCACGATGTTTTTTCTTGTAGATATGTGAACGGATTACAAACGTATATGAGTCATGGGGAAGTTCTGCTGGCATAGTGTGTATGCAGAACAACAGATGGCTCTGTGATAGCTAGTAGTAGTGCAGCGAGGGCTGTGAAATCAGTCAGTTGTTGAGTGTCGTGTGAGATGAAGTAACTAGTGTTGAGCAGCACGCTTACATCAAAATAGCCGTTCTCCGAGGGAGAAATGTGATGGAATATCACAGTGAATTAGTGGAAGCCCTTGGAAATAATGCCCTACCATACTGTACATTAGTACGGTGGGTAGGAAAGTTTCAGAAAGGACGCGGGTCAACCAGTGGGCCAACAGGTGACCCGATTCACACATGGTGTGGCAAATGCTGAGGCTGATGGTATCCAGCGCCTCCCACAACGTTGGCAGCGCTTGGTGACATACATTGAGCGGTCTTCATTGAGGGTCTTTAGGCACAGGTTTATCATGTCAACTTTATGTGTTCTGTGTTGTCATTCTTTTGCACCGTGAATGCCAATTTTGCGTTGTATACTACCGTAATAAATTAGTGTGTTACACTATTTCAGTATTATTCATTGTCCACGCATGTAGTTAAAACCTTGTCCTTTCGTCTGTATATGTCACATTTTCCAACCGGACTGGTATCTTCAAGAAAAAAAAAATAGTTGCCATGAATTTTACCACAACCCTAGTATATTTTTAAGGTAAAAATTAGTTTTGTGAGGTTTATGAATTTTATTTTTATCTACCAGAATTTCAGAATCTTAAATTTAAATTTAAATATATCTCTAAGCTCAAATATAATTCATTAATATGGTCACCCCATCCCTTTAAAACACAACGCAAAATTTGGGATGTTCTTTAAAATTATTCAAATTTGCGAAACAAAAAAAAGGGCTATCTTCACTCGATGAAAAACATCGATTAAAAGTCTACTGGGAATATCGAAATCGTTCACCATATCCCTAACGAAAAAAAGGGAACATTCTCCTCGATACAGAAAGGGCTAATACTTCCCTGCGAGTAAAAGAAGTTGCTTTTAGGATTAACTGCAAATGCGAAAGCACAATATTGATCAAAAGCATCCCGAGCACCGTTTTGTTCCTACACTGCTTTAGGTCGCTTTCATTTCCTTATTTGCTGGAAGTATTTTCTTTTATATGCTGCATGAAGCACTTGAGTATTGGTTGCCGATGGGTACGGTGCGAAGTTGGGGACTCGCCGATGAGTTTAATGGTGCCCGGATTCAGCTTCAGTAACGAATAGGAAAACGAGTATGGTATTCGTTTTCCAAAGTAGTTTCCAATTTCCTCGCTCTTGAATTCTTTCAAAATAATTCTTTAAGCGTCGTAGTTTAAATGAAAATAGTTTTATTATTGTTTTATAAAAATTACAGTTAAGGTATCCGATTGAGTTGAAATAACTATTTTTATGTGTTTCTTGCTTGGGCTATTAAAAATATGTATATAAATATAGGGAGAAATAATAATATATAAAACTCGAGAGTTTTTGAAGTTGTTTTTATAGCATTTACTTTATCTAACTGTAAGAATATTTTTAATGTGTTTTTTGAAGAATGAAATTTTTACGATAATTTGTACATGGAAAACGGGATATCTCCAAAACAATCCAGCCAAATTCAATTACATTTATAAAATATATGCAATGAGCACTTTAGAGTGTAACAAACCGTAGGTTTTCACATTTAATCACATTTTACAGCCATTTATACCTTATAGTAATTTTGACGAAAAATCGTTAAAAGCAAATTTAAATGCTTATAAAGTATTTATTTCTTAAAATATTTTTCACCCTGTGGTTTGAGACCTTCAGATGGATCAAGAAGTATATCAATTAAATTAAAATTGCATTATGTCCAAAGCATTTTAATTTATGGTGTTTTTTTAACTTTAAAAATTTTGCTAAAATTTCATAAAAATATTTTTTTTTCCAAAATCAAAGGGTGGTATTTATGTTATTTATTTAATAATTATGTCTTTTTAGGCCTATTTATGTTCTTTAAAACAATAACATTCTTCTGAAAATCATTTCTTGAAAAATTGGTCTCCCAACCTAGTCGGATGCCTTAAGAACTGAAATAGCTAAGCGTATGTGAATAAGTTGCGAATTAAAAGGCTTTCAAATCAATAATATATACAAATAATATATTACTTTTCTATCATCTCTATTTTTACTATACCAATACCATTTCTGATAATATTCTCTCAGTTTAATTTGATTAAATAAAAGATTTTGTATCCCCCCTCTCCCTTTCTTAACATATTTTTAAAAAGGAGTATTTAATTTATAAGTTATTTAAATTGATACATTTATTACTACTAAGAGGGAGGAAACCCCCTTTTCACCTAACAGCTGACCCACCCCCATTGTACAAATTAAACTGTTCATACTCATTGCTTAAATTGTAAAACTGTGATCTACATGTGTTATGAATACATTGTGAGCAGGAGAAAAAGAGCTATTAAAGGAGGCAGGCACAACGTCGTCCTTTACATTATAATGGCTTTTCAATGGAAAGTTCGCTAAATATTGGTGATACAGGGAAGTTGGCTTCAAATTTGGCGACTTGGTTATCATATGGATGCCTCTGAAAATTACTAGAGAAACGTATAACATCACTATCAAAAATGTAGCGGACTTTTCGAGTAAGCGCTGGAAGTTAAGGGGGGGGGGGACCTCCTATGCAAACTATTCTTGGGTGTCCTCTTCAGTTAAATTCAATTTTTACCTTTTCAACTTTACCTTATATGTAAACAAATTTATTACAATATATCAAAAGACATTTTATATAGAGTGAAATAACTATTTTCTGTTATACGGAGAAAGTATAGATTTAGCATTATGATTCACTCCATTGCAATACATTTTTCATTTATTAGCATACAAAATGAATTCCGTTTTAAATTCAAATTTGATATCAAATTAATTACGGTTTATTAACTCCTACAGGCTATTATTCTATGCTTATTCATTCATTTAGTATGAATTTTTCTACTTTATTTTTCCATATAGGTAAGTGCTTGTGTAAATGACTGGTTTTTAAATGAATATATATAAAACTACATAACTTTTCTTGAAGCTGTTAATTTAATCCAAATATTCTCCACTGCAGTGCTTCTCAAACTTTCAATATTTGCGATTCAATTTTAAGTCATAATTTTCATTCCGACCCCGCCCCTCCATACAATAATAATGTATTGAATTAAATAATAATGTACTTTGATGTAAAACTACAATACGACTTTAATTATAAACCTTATATATTAACAAGATATATGTTAAATTTTGTATATAATTTTATTATAGTACACACAAGCCCATGGGGTCAGTGGTAATATATATATATATTATTAAGCTTTTTCTTAACTCAGTATTGTTAAATTAATTGTGGAATACATTGTGTAATACTAATATATTTATAAGTATGTTATATCAGTGTAAATTATTTTTATTGTGTCAGAATTATTTTGTTTTGCTTCCTTTTAGTAAATTAATAATGTTTTTAAATAATCTTTTATTTTCGATATTCTATGTGCTTGTGCACCCCACCAGTGCCGGGTTATCCACTAGGCGTTTGGGGTGGACACATAGGGGCCTAGAGCCCGGAAGGGTGCGAAAAGGCCCAGGTAAGCTGGACTTAACCAGGTTTTCTGGTGATAAGATTCGATCTGCTAGTGTGAAGGGGGCCCGAAATGAGCTTAAACCGGCACTACCCCCATGTAGGGTTGTCACATCCCCTTTGAGGGGAGTGCGCCACAGTTTGAGAAAAGCTGCTCCATTGGCTTCAAACACCTTCCCCAAGAAGTTTTTATAACGCATAGAATGCATTATAAATACACAAATTGCAATGCATGCCTTAAAGAAATGCTGATCTTTCGAATCAATAAACTCTGACATTGAATTGTGCAGGCTGTTTTTATTTTTATACCGCTAAACCCATACAAACGGTTTAAATGTTTCAAAAAATGAAGGTCGTTTGATGAAAGATCCAGTAATAAGTTGGGTGCTGCAAAATTTCATATTTAAAAATTTAATTTCAAATTTAGTTTGTACGTTTTGTGTGGCAAAGCAATGTCCTGAAGAAATATTGGACTATGTCCATAAACATGTGACGGGATAGTAATTTTCAACTTCTCATGCATTCAATCCATGCACTGATAATAGAGACGATACAGTTGGCTTCATTTCCACCAATGCTTTTAGAGAATCATTTTTCAAACGTTTTGGGTCCTCCCACGTGACTCACTTTGTATGAAAAACCACGAGACGGAAACTTACCAAACCACCTCTGTACTTTTCAATTGTTAAGAGTATACCTCCAAAATGCCTGGTTCATATTGCGTACAGCTTTTGTAGCAATATTGTAACGGATTTATCCGTGAGTCTCCTCCTAATCTTCTTCGGAAAAAATATTTTTTAAATATTTATTTATTGAAACCTTTCTCCCGAAGAAGACGCTATTTATGTAAATGAAGGCTTATATCTAAACATTAACTTTTAGGCTCGAGAAAGAGAGAGAGGTTAAGAGAGTTAGATGATACACGTTAATGATTATCTCAAAGCAATGGAAAGCTAGTCGAGACCGGATTGATGTTTAATTGCTTAATATTTAAAGATTTGATAATTGACAATTGAGCTAATAGGTTATAACCGGTTATTGACCGAAGGCTGAATTGCTTAGAAAGAAATTACGATAGTTCAGACCGTACGTAACCAAAGAGTGCTAAACGTAAGTGGATTGAGTCTTAGCAATTATTAAATATATCTTCTAACCTTGCTGTTGTTCCTAAACTTAATTAAAGGTGCATTTCCTACCCTGGGTTGTAGATATTTAGTAAGAAATAATAAATTAGAATTGTTTTGACTATGGCTGATCTTTATTCTAACTTCCAAATACTAATGAACGTGGCAGCACGTTTATTACAATATTACCAAGCTAAACCCAATAAAAATATACACAAATACGGGTTGATTTTAAATCATAACAAAATTCAAAACAAGTAACAAAATTGAACAATTTTGAGAAAATAATTGTTGAAATGATACTCTGGTAATGGATAATGCGACTATAAACGAGGTTAGGCCAAAAACAAAATCTAATGTGAAAAATATAACGTTCACATACAAAGAGAATCCAACATTTCGTATGCACCGCAACCTTCTATTTCCTCCAAAGATCCAGCGCGTGCTTTAACAATATGGTATTCGTATATATGCATAGACAAAACTGGTTCATGAAGTGATGTTGACCACAATTTAGTATATAATGCTCTTCTCAGAAGTAATCGTTACAAGTATTGGAAAAGCGGACGTTAAAGGAATTATGTATGTCTTATAAAAATAACATATAATTGTTCCTTCATATACAATAGTTGCTTTTTTAATTTGAGATTTTCGCCCACTTAAGTCTAGATGATTATTGGTTTCCTTAAGAAGATGATTACTGTTATTTTACTTGTCAGGCTAGTAATTTTTAACATAATATGTGTAAGTAGAGCAGAATTTGGTTTTCAGTGATACCATGTAAGAATGAATACTCAAAGCACCCAGGCATTTTATAAATAAATCAAACAGAAACATTTACAGCATTACTTAAGGTATCCGACTAGTTGCGACAACTTTATTTTAAAAAAATGAAGATATGGGCATTTTTTGTGGTTTTTAGATCTATTTAATACATATTAAGAAAAATATGTTAAAATTAAGAGGAGTAAAAGAAATTATTATTACTAAAATGGGAAAAAATGGGTAAAAATTTACAAAAAACTGCATAAACTGCATTTTGTACCAAAATTTATAAACAAATTTTCAAAATTTCAATTCCGATGTTTTGCTGTGTTATTCATTTTTGAAATGACTTTCAGCTTAAGAGATACTTTAATTTTTACAAAAACTACAGCACTTTGTCTTAGTTATCAGAAATTGCTTAAAACACAGCGATTATATTCACATAAGGGACTGTAAATTTTGTAATAGAAGAGTGATTGATAAATCTGAAGGTTAAAACACTTCTAATAGCATACAGAACATACCAAAAAATATCATTTAATTATTTCCAAAACTATTTGTACAATCGCTGGCTCCGTTTGAGTATTTAAAAAACATATATTTCGAGTAAAACGCTTTTTAAAGTGTGCCATCTTGCTTAAAGTAATGGCATCTGCTTTTAATAAAACACTTGCAGTTTTTGTTCTAGTGAATGGAAAGTAATAAACTTGGTATTTTTATTAAGCTCATAAGATGATATATAAAATAAAATCATAACATTTGTCAATTTTGGGCAAAATTTACGATTTTATGGTAGTCAGATACCTTGAATAGTTGATTTATTTCGAACTAAGAATAAATAAATCCAACGATATAATATGTATAAAAACTATTTATATATATTTGTGCCCTTACTTCTTCGCCAATATTATATATTTGAGTTTCTAAGAACAAATAATAATAATTCTAACATACACTATCTGTTAAACTCTTCCAAATATATATTTTTGAAATATTCATAGATTTTTATAACGAATTATACTTCATATAACACATAAAAGTCCGATTATACCACCGTAACTCAATATCCACCCATCACCTTTGAGTAACAGTGAATTACACTGAACTGTAGCAGATTCTTGATTCCAGAGAATGTGTTGACGACAACAAGGAAATCATCTCAGTTCCCGCCAGAAATGATTGATGACACAGAAGATGTGATTGACATTTGCTTCTCTACGAAATTGGAAACCTCCCAAATTTCAAGATGTGTACAGCAGTGTGTAGAGGGTCGAATATTAGTATTCTGGGTTGTTCTAAGTACCATTATGATGTTTATATGAAATTGTATTTAATAGATGTTTTAATGAGCCTTATTTAAAAAATGCAGTTATTTTTCATTTAAAAACATGCAGTGGGACTCCGATTTAATGACCGTCTATTTAACGAATTTCGCGATTTAAGATATCTAGGTTGAAAAAGTGCTTTTTAGGTGTTTGATGTTTGGTAATGTTTGGGCTATTAGGGAAAAAAGAAATATAATTATTGAGAAAGAAGGACAAATACATAAAACTAGAGAGTTTTTTAAGTTGTTTTTATAGCATTTACTTTATCTAACATATAAGAATATTTTTTAATGCGTTTTTTGAAAAATGAAATTTTTACGATAATTTGTGCACGGAAAACGGGATATCTCCAAAACAATCCAATCAAATTCGATGAAATTAGTATCATATATGTTATGGGCCCTTCAGAGTGTAACATACGGCAGATTTTAATACACCTACATTACATCACATTTTACAGCCTTTTTTAGCTTACAGTAATGCAGTAATTTTGGTGAAAAATCATTACCATGAAATTTAAATGCAATTAAAATATTTGTTTCTTAAAATATTTTTTCCCCTGCGGTTTGTGACACTTCAGAGGGATGAAGAAATAAATTAATGAAATTAAAATTGTATGATGTGTAATTTATTTTTATTTATGGTGTTTTTTTTTAATTTATAAATTTTGCTAAAATTTCATAAAAATATATTTTTTTTCAAATACAAAGGGTGATACATGATATTTATTTAATAATTCTGACTTTTTAATCCTATTTATGTTATTTAAAACAATAAATTTATTCTGAAAATCATTTTTAAAAAATTGGTCTCCGGACCTAGTCAGATACCTTAACTAATTGCTCTTTCCCCGATTAAAACGAAGTAAAAAAAAAACGAGTCTTACAGTAGTAGCATATGATGTGTAACATCTGACTTGTTATCGTGATAAATACGCAATAGTGACTTTAATCTTGAAAAAAATGAATCGGGTATGACTTCAAAAAAATTTCTATCGAATAATGATATCTTTAATGAACATTTTATTTAATTAACACAAGGAGTAATGCGGTTTTTCAACAAAAATATTTATTCTTGTTCAATTTGGGGAAGAGCGGAGACAATAGATTTAGGAAAACTATAGTGTGACACATATACTTGTGATTTCAAAGTATTTAAAAATCGTTGAAAAACGGCGTCGATAACAGTACCACTGTTAGTTGTCGAAACATTTCGATTTGTGTTCATTTCGAGCGTGAGTTCATCTTTCAGAAAAGCTATGAGCGGCTCAGCTTCTGGCAAACTGAAGTTAACGTTAAAATCACCACTCAAAATCATGGGAAGTGAGAGAGAGTTTTTTTTTTAAAAAAAAGAGCAGAACCACCCTCGGTATACGGTAAAAGTGCAAAATGCATGCAATCATTAATTTTTTTAACTTTTTGATTCGGAGAAATGTTTGCGACCACCAAAATGACTGTTTGTCCATTTTCAAATAAGCATTCTGCCGCACATATGTCCCCAATATATTGACTAACAATACCCAGAGCTATGTAACAATCTTTTATATTTATATCTCAATTATGGGAGAAATTATCGCAAGTTTGATTTGCTTGGTGGTCAAGGCGCGATGGCCCCGGTGCGTGGCACCACCTAGCCCATTGGTAGTTACGCCACTGTACTTTATTAAATTTATATAAGATTTTTTTTTGTTACATGTCTTAAAACGTTTTTAAATAAAACTGTTGAACTGAATCGTAAATAAAGAAATGTTCTGATATATTTCACTGTTGAACTGAATCGTAAATAAAGAAATGTTCTGATATATTTCAGGAAAGAGAATAATTTAAATCAGATTACACTATTCATTCCATTATTCTTATAAATTTATCTTGTCCTTAAACTGTTTAAAAAAAGGATTTTGATTGAATTTAATATTGAGAAATATCACGGAAAACTGTTTTGAATGAATAGAAATATATATATATATATATATGTATGTATAAAGGTTTCTGTATTAACTAAAACTGATATTTTTATAAAATTAATTACTGTACAAAATTCGGAATATTTCTTATTTCGTACTCATTGAAGATATTTAATTATCATTGTAGATCTAACAAATGAAAAACTGATGTTCCTCAGACAGAAACGAAACAGCGTAAAAAAAGCAGTTTCTTAGTATAACTAGAATATCCGCGAGTTTTTATGTATGTGAACCATGGGTTGGGCAGTAAAAGGGGGGGGGTCAGTTGTCATTGGTTGTGAACTGGACCCTTCGAGAACAAAAATAGAATGGGAAAGGGGGGGGGGCCCTGTCTCGAGCTCGGATTGCACTTGGAGACAAACAGAATATCTCTCTCAACTGTTGTAGAAGAGGCTTGTATGATTGTGTGATGCCATTTTCTTTCATCATGACAATTGTCAGAACATAATCATCAGAAAATGGAATAAAGGAAATTTGGAAAAATAATAGCATGGAAAAAAATGTTTATTTCAAAGTCGAGAAAATATAGAAAATTAAGAAAGAAAGGCATATAATTGATCTTTTATGAAAGAACTATTTACCTTCGATCATTAAGACCAGTACTACATGAGTACTTGGCCTTTCCTTTAGAAACGCCCATTCCCCCTCCCAAAAGAGGGGAGGGGGAATGTGCATTTTAGAGTTGTGATTTCTGTCTACGGGACCCTAATTGCTACTAGAGTTGTACCCCGAGACGAGGCTAGCGAAGAGACACCCCCAAGGCGCTGAATTGGTCAAATCAAACAGCGCGCGCTTTCCCCGACTTCCTGTTACGCATTTCCGTCCCTTTTCACGAAATCACTTCAACAACTATCCAGCAACCGAGAGTAAAGATGTTACACATCAAAAACCCTATTTAACGAATAATAAACCCCGAATTAATAAATTATTTCAACAATTGAAAAAAAATTATTAGTTTGTGTTAAAAAAAATTAGATTTTTTTTTCAAATAACATCCTTTTTATACTTTTTTTTAAAAAAAATATTTTTCTTGAAGGTAGCAACTTTCGACAGCAAAGGGTGCAGAGTGCATTTAGACTTAACAGGTCAGATGAATCTTGAGTGTAACCTACCGTGTTATTTTTAAACAGGATGGGAAACTCCTTTCTTATCTCATCCCACTCCATAACGCAGGGAATATTTTAATATTTTAAAGATTATGTTGAGAAGCCCAGTGGTTGAGTGGTTATTGCATCGCGCTTCCACACCACAGGGCGGAGGTTTAAATCCCTGGCTGGGCAAGGTTGAGTCAGCCTTCCTCCCTTCAGTTAGTTAATAAAAAATGTACCAAGCTTGCTTAGGAACTTAACATTGAGGGTTTCCTATCGAACTCTGACCACCTCACATGGAACATCTGCTCATGCACCTCAGGATCAAAGTCACGTATGCTGAGTTGGGAACAGTAGTCACTGGTCTTCATGGGCTGTTGTGCCACTGAGTTAAATTAAGTTAAAGATAATGTTACATTTGAGAGAGACTACTTATATGTGCCACTGAAGTTCAGCAAACTGTTGATTTGTTGGAGCCAATGGAAAGCTATTCTTATGCAGAATTATAATGAAACTTATCAAACTGTTGCATTTTCTAATGCTTTACATTGTTTGGAAACTTTGAAAACACCTTTATGCAAAAGGAGATTAATGACGCAGTATTTCCTTCTCTTCATAAAGTCCCTTTCGAGTCAGAAATCCAAAAATATTTTCAAGCATCTATCAATCAGTAATTTAAAAATTTCTAATTAACTCTTGCAATTAATGACTCACTAGTAGCTGTTAAATAAATTGTGTAAAATTACTATTCATAAATATTTTTTATGTAAACAATTATTGTAGAATTTCCAAAAGGTAAATGCAAAAAAAAATATGTTTTTTTTATTTGGACTCTGATATAACGAATAACTCCGATTTAACGAACAAAATGTTTTGTCCCAATAAATTCATTAAATCAGGGTCCGACTGTTTATTACTATAGAGGTTTTTCCAAATAAATGCTCTTAATAAATAAGTCACGTAGACGTGCATAAATATCTAAAGCAAAAGTGATTATTTATAATGAAAGGATAGATGTTAAACTTTAAGATAAATGTTTTAATATTAATATCAGTTATTTTATACCAAATATATTATGTTATATCAATTATAGTACATCAATGTCAATATCAGACTTAATATCAGTTAGTATTTATACTAGGAGAATAAAATTTAGTTTCAAATTGACTTTAATGCACAACTCATAAAAATTATTTTCAAATATGCATAATCAATATTTATATAAATACCATTGAACAAAATATCAGTAATTATTTAAGTTACAGGAGTAAATGTTATTGGTTATATTCTTTCAAGAAAGGAAATAAAAATTTGACTTTAAGACTGAGCAAGAAATTAATTTTAAAATTGATATTGAGTTACATTGGTGTTTAATCTTGAATTATCAGGAAATGCTTAAATAACAAACAAAAAAAAATAGTGTTTATATTTAATAGCTCCTAAATAAATTGCAAAAGATATCTTAGATAAAACAAGATAGAGCAGCAAATAACATTTTAATACTTATATATTATTTTAAAAACACGTTGAATCGTACAGTGCTTATTTATATTTTATGTGCACTAAAATACAATTTATTAATAATACAGGAGATAGAAAAATGTTCCGTTTCCAACGTTATTGAACAATATTTTAGAGTCTAAGAAAACTTGTGCAAAGGAAACATTTGCAGCAGGATTCTTTTTGGGAGGTGGGGGGAGGGAACTACTATTCATTTTATGTGGATAAATTGTAAGAAATAGTCTTTTGATGCCAAAAGGGGAAGGTCATGTAAGCAAGTTTTAAAATGTATGGTTAAAGTTGAGCGATGTATCATTCAAGATATATGTTTTGTAAATTTAGAATCAATAGTAATTGATGTGAAAATTACCTATGCTACGTTTTGTTAAACTTTAAGTCCTTGAGGCGTAAAACATTCCATCCTTTAATTTCAATATTTTGCAGAAAAAATAGTATTATTACTTCTCACATTTTTCATTCATGTAGTAGACACAAAAAATAAATCAACAGCTATTAAATTACGTAAAGATTAAAATATTTAGTTATAGCAATACGTGCTATAACTAAACGTTTGTACAGTTTATAACCAAAGCGTGAGAATAATATAGCTACATATTTCCAACGGATATCAATTAAACTTTGAAAAGCTTGAAATGGAAGTCTAAAGGATCAATAATACTTCATCCCACATGTTTAAAACATGCCTAAATTTAATTGTGTATATGCTTATTACTAATAAAGGAAGAGTAGATATTTTGAATTTTGCCCCATTTCAACTCACTTAAATAAACTTTTAAAAAGTAAATTAAAATTATGTATTTATAGTAAAACATAAAGCTGTAAAAGTAGAGTATAGACTTCTTCAAAGTGTATCATTTTGCGTTCAAAATATGTTGTACACTGCTTCTGAGTATAGTTATACCATACAACAGCGTTTCTCAGCGTGAGATGTCCTCCATAGGGGGCGTGATAATTTTACATGGGAGGGGGTTAGTTAATCGAAAAATAGAGAACAAAAGTTTATTTAAAAGTATTAATTTACTCTAATGAAGCAAACCAAAATACATGCTGGCATAAAAAAATTAAATATACGTTTACACAGATTATAATACACTTGCAGATTTATCAGTACTGCACAATATATTTCATAACTAATTTAACAGTACAAAGTAAAAAACAAGTTTAAAAATTACCAGCGATCCTATAAGTGTGTCATAAAATTATATACAGAATTTAATACTGATCTTGAAGTTTGTATGGTTTACAATTAGTCATATTGTAGCTTTAATGTCAAAGTATATTATTATCGATTATTATATTGTTATTGTATATAGGGGGCACGATGAAAATTGTAATTCAAAATTTGGTGTCAAGTATAGAAAGTTTGAAAATCATTTCCATAAAGGTAACAAACAGCAACTTTATCCTTTAATATTTTATGAATTCAACCTCAACAAATATAGTTTAAAACCAAAAAAAAGTTCATGATAGTTAAAATTTTAAAATGTTTATTTACAAACAACTGAGAAAAGTAAATATATTTACTCAACATTTTGGGACCATATCTGAACAATTTATTTCTAATATGTAAGGAAAATTATGATCCGGTAAAATAATAGGGTACCGTTAGCATTATACATTTTACCGGAAAACAAACATAAGAATTCATAGTTTACTAAAAAACTAAAATATTGTGTAAAAGCATCAAATTTCATTTTTAAAAACATAATATATTAGTTTTGTTCCCAAGTAAACGTACTTTTTTCGTTATTAATATGGAAAAAAATAAATATTTTAAAAGTTCACCATCTGGTACATAGTTATGAAACTTTTCGTTTTAAAAGAAAGCAATTTATTTAAATTTATGTGCAGAACCAGATAACATATAAAATAAAGGCGAAGCAATGTTTTATATATGTTTTATCGAAACAAACCATTAACCGAAAGTTACTTTGGTTTATTCTAACAGGAACATGTTCTTCAGCGCCTGTGAAAAGACAAAACCTTGATCAAGAATCAAAAAGGATGATAGTAAAGCTCCCCTGTGTGAAAATGATTGGAACGAAGAAGAAAATCAACGAAGAAGCGAGAGGAAAGAGAGAGATAACTAAAAAAGAGGGAACAGAAAAGTAAATTACGGTTCAGAAGATTTCAACCAACACCTTCGTGACATGTGGTCGTAAAGGCAGCAACTGGCAGCAGAAAATTGTGATTAACTTCAAAAGTCTGCACTCAAACTCGAAGAAATCTCCTTTCTCGCTGCTTAAGGTTTGACGTTAGGGGCTTAAATTATCCAGAAGGTGCGGTCAATGCATTATCATCCAAGGCACCTTTTTTTTTCATTCGGTCGTTATCGCCAAAGCGTGTGAAATTATGACCTGACCCAACATGTCTGACGCATGCGTGATGAGTGTTAAATGTTCTGTAACTAATTTTGATTATGTATTAATGAATTTCAATGCTAAATTTAAGGGCATTTCTTACTGTGCTATAAAAAGTACTTTATAATTTAAAGGGGATATATACTTGCCAATAAATCTGATTGATAGTACTGAAAGAAAATGAAGAGTGCGTAAATACAAACTAAAAAACTATGTTGAACATATTATTTTTAGAGCGTTTTTCACGTAGTGGAACAAAAGCGCTATTAGGACTCAAATTTCGTCTTCGTTCCATATTTTGTCGTACCTTTTTCTCAGCCAATAAGCAACCAATTGACCTCGGGTTTTCGGCATTGGGTCGCATTTGGGCCCTAGATGAGCCGAATCATTTTTAAATTTTCCCATAATTTTCACAAATTTTCCTAAAAATATCCTGAATTTCGCTAGTTTATAACAAAATTTTCTCAAATTTTACCTTGTGAATTTACTGTTTGCAAAAAGTTTTTTTTAAAAAATCTGCCTGGATTTTGGAGGAAATCTTCACAAAAAAAAGTTCAGAAAACAAGTATAAAAGGCTCCAATTTTACTTTTTTAATGTAATTCTTTTTTTGAACAGTAAAGTGATAAGATATATAGTGTGAAGCGAAAATAGTGTTTTTGAAAACTAAAAGTGATAAAGTGATAAGATATATAGTGTAAAGTGAAAATAGTTTTTTTTAAAACTAAGAGTGTGAACAATTTTTTTGAAAACTAAAAGTGAGAAAAGTTATTTATTTATTAATTTTTTTATTTTTATTTATTTTTGCTTTTTTTATAGTGCTGATACAGATTTGTATCATTATTTCTTTTCAGCTCAATAGTAGTACATTTAGAGGAGTGGTACAGTACACACTACTTTCTGTTAGTAAAAAGTTCATTAGTTGCATTATTGTAAAATACATGTGAAAAACGCGCTCAAATTACTTGTCTATGCCAATGGTTGATATCTTGTTTAAAAAAAAAGGCCCTCTTAGATATGAAGGCATAAGCCCCGATAATTACCTACTACAAAATGATGCGAAAAGTAAAACATTTTAGTTCATTTTTTGAAGTAAAATGTTCTTGTATAAGGTTAGAAAGGGTGTAACTATATACTTAAGTATTTTGTGTTAATTTTTTATACTGTAAAATTAGGCGTTTAACGCGCACTTTTAACACAAAAAATAATATCAAAATTTACCAGTGCACGTTATACGCAGGGTATAAAAGCGAGGCCTTTGAAAATAAAAAAATGATGATCATAGAAAAATATTAGACCTCTACATAGATAGAAATACGGTTTATTTAAGAGAAATGGCATTTTCCTTATGAACTTGGGTTGAAATTCCAGAAGTATACTATTTTTTTTCTAAAGTTTGGAATTATATATCTAGTAAATGATTTCAAAACAAGATCACAGCTCACGTACATTTCAAGTTTCTTCGTAAAAAAGGGAGTACGTGTTATAAGGCGAGTTTTCCTAAGAGTTAAAATACTAGCATCAAAGTGCCCATACCAGCATCAAAATATAGGTGCACGTTATATGCCGGATTTTACGGTATTTAGTTTTTTAGTATTCATTTAATTTTTTCATAATACATACTCATACGTAAGAAAGAATAGTGGGTTTGGTCGTAGAATTATACTACGAATATTGTTTTATAATATTTAACACGGCACCTCACGCGCAGGGTATTTCATACCCAAGGGTGTTTATATTCTGTTTTTACAGTAAAATTAGCATACAAAGAGGAAAAAGGATGAAAAATGGGAAATTCAGTACGTTTATTCTACTTTTCACACGTAAATTTAGTTTTTTGTTTGTTTTTTTGTTGGGGCATTAGTACATGTTTATACACTCTTTTAGTCTTCATCGCGACAAAGTGCGATGTTTTCACTGAATCTTAATTTTTTTTTAAAATTTCGTAGAAGCATTGCTTGTTGGTTTTTACATTTTTTTATACTCTTGTGTTAATTGAAATCCAAAACATTTCAGAAATCAGCGGGTGGCTCGATGTTTAGTAGGTGGTTTCTGACTACTTATCAAAATAATTTGAGCATTTATTGTCGCAACGTTCAAAAACACACAAAAATATTGTCATAGGCTAACGATTACATTTTCTAGCCATTAAATATGATGTGGCCGTTTCATAAAGGACGATAATTGCTCCCTCAATTAAATTATCTGGAGAAAGTTCAGTAGAGGAATCATACGCGCTATTATAATCTTCATCATTCGATTCTTCCTCATCATCCCCACAAAGGGACTATTTATTCGAAAAGATTGTTGCACTATATCTATTTAATACTGTATTTATTAAATTACTTAAATATCAAATTTCATCATCATAACTACTATAATGTCATTACATAAGAAAGATTTTAAGGTGTGCTCATGCATTTGGAACTAAAGTGTGTGTGATTCACGCGCGTGGTATGCTATACCCAAAGAGGCTGTATCCGAAAATATACTACAAGCTCAAAGCTTATAAACTTAGGTCAAAAGAAATGACCTTAAAGCAAGCTACACGAGAAACTATTCATTTTCCGAAAAAGGTTTAGATGGAGTCTTAAAATTAAGGCGGTGGGTATGATATTCCCTGCGCGTGAAGTGCTGGCAAAAGCAAAATATTCAGAGTTCAAATGAGTTATTGCATCAATAGGCTACCCGCGATGTCTATCTTCTTCGACTTGGGATTTCTTCATATCATCTGAATTGGCACTTAAAGATCGAACAATATTTCAATACAAATGAATGTCAGTACCAAACAGTATAAATCATCTGTGTGAGTGATATAGAGAATGAAAATGATTGTAGACGATATTGCCATATTGATAAGAACATTATCGTATATTATATATTATTGTAAGGGCGTGGGTAGCCTAGTGGTTAGAGCAGGGGTCGGCAACCTTTTAGCAGTGGCGTGCCAAATCAATCTACCAATATGATTCAGCGTGTCACACAGTGGGACATTTTTGAAACAATTCGATTCCCGCGATAATGTATACAGAGTTTAGAGAATAGAGGTCAATAATATAGATTTGCAGTTTTATTACATGTTAATTTTGCCTCATTTAAAGATATTTCTTAACGTAAAAATAACAGCATAATATAAAACAATTTCTACAACAAAAGTTTTTTTTTTTAAAATTAAAATTATATACATGTATTTTTAAACTTATTTATTAAAATAAGATATATGCAACATGAAATATAAATATTTTCCTTCATTATAATTAAAAAAAAATTTTAATTCGAACCGCTCTACTTTCAAATCGCAAAATCAGGGGGGTTAAATTGTGATTCAATTTGACATGATTTTGAGTATTCAAAATCATGTAAATTAAACCACAATTTATTTGAGGAATCGAAATATTTTTTCATATGAGGAAAGATTTTCTACCGGGATATGTAGAACCGAAAGCGAAAAGCAGAGTACATCCAATATTTTCTCTCTTCAAACAATTAAATATCTCCAGTAATGACATTTAATGATTTACTAAGTAGCTGTAAATTTATCTTCAGAGTGATCTTGCAATTGTTCTCGTAATTTCGTAAATGTCCATAATTTTGAAGATATTTGACAAATAAGGTCCACTATACAATTTACAAACTTCCAAAAACTCAAAATTTGACAAATTTTGTAGAGTAGTGCAGAGTGCTACTGAAAATCGTACCGTGTGGCACGCGTGCTATAGGCTGCCGACCCCTGGGTTAGAGTATCGGACTCCAGAACGGAAGGCCTGGGTTCGATGCCCGATGCCATTACATATTGTCCGAGTACACGCGGAGTACTTGCTCATTAAATCAGTGGGTTTGAAAGTGTTGTGGGCGGTCGGAGCAGAAACCACGGGTGCAGGGGGTTGGAGAATATTTCCCTCCCTTCCAGTTCCATGCCTAAATTTTGGAGGTGGAGATAGGAGGTGTCGCCATCATCGTGTAAAAACCGAGCCAAATCGTACTGTCACCTGCATGGTGCTAAAAGCTAACGACAGGCGTACATTTAGCCCCTTGCCACTATGAAGTTCGTGGGCATCGACCTGACACCGTCAGACAGGTGGCATTAGAAACAACAACATATTGTATTAATTTTCGGTATATTAGAATACGGAGGTTTTTGAATTGTCAAAGCCGAGTAGTTGTATCTAATTCAGATTACAAATTGATTCTAAATTTTTGTCATGTATTGTCTGAATTTAGAGTAGACATTTATAGTTTTCAACTTAATAACATTTTTTTATATTTCTTAATTGTCATCATTTCGAGTTTGATTCAATGGCTTCTCCAACTATGCCGCATTCGGAATCTCCAAAGAATCCTAAGAGTGAAAAGGATTTTCACCGCAACCAACATGATTAGGAAGTACAGCGACAATATTCGCAAAATAGAGTAGTATTGTTTTCTTATTCTCCAAACGTATTTGTAATTGTAAAATTGAGAGAAGTAAAAATGGTAGTCTTATATTTGTATAAACAAAATGTGTTGTATAGAGACGTAAAAAAAATTTTAAAAAAAGAATTAAAATTTAAGAAGCGATTAATAATTAATATATCAAATTGAAATAAGAAAATAAAGATTAACCAGCAACACTATTAGTTAATCCAAATTAATTCCAGATTTTATTTACCACAGTTAACCTCCGTGACCATAATCACGGGAATAATCTTTCACATTTCCTATACTCAGTGGATGTATTCATCTTTCCTTTAATCTGCCTTTATAATACAATCAATCATCTATCGTGCGTATGTTTTGTAGAAATAGAGTTTATGAGAAGAAAACTAGAATATTCAGTATTCTTCAGCTCTTATTTGTTTACAGGGTTACATTTTATGTTGTATATTTTTGTGTTGCTAAATATCTTTAACCCTTTCGGGACGAAAGACGCACACGCGTGGGTACCGCCAGGGCAGGAGGTTTCCATCGCGAGTGTCACTTCACAGGCCTGAGGGTTTTGCGTTGTTAAGCCTAACTCCACAAAAATACCGAAATATAAAAGCGTTGTTCAATATTATTCTGTATATTATACGATCGGTATATCCTTCAAATATTTCGTATTAATATACTTTATTTACTTCAGTCTCTTTTTGTTTAAGTACGTTTTTAAACATTTTATCGTAAGCATTTGTAAAAGTCAACCTTGTAAAAAAAGTAAGGAAAAAAGACAAATTTTCTCTACCAGATCCAATTGTCCATAAAAAACAAGACTGAAAACCCAAATCAAATGCTTTAGCGAAAATAAATCTCTCATCATCACTATAAACAAAAACCACATGTTCATTTCAAGAGCAGTCGTGAAACACTCAATGCGGAAGCATTCCTTTCCACTTACGTTTATAAAACAAAAACCACGTGTAAGTGAGTAATATTTCTCTCATTTCGAGTAGAAGGTCAGATCTCCATGTATCTCAAATCTTATGGACATAGAATTTCATCTATTGCTAAAAAACTGTGCTTAAAAAACGTTCCAGATCCCTGGCGCACCAGTGAGTCGCTAGGCCTGTGAGGAAGAATACGCAGGCGCAGATACGAGACACTCATCTCCTGGCGGTGTTTCGTGCTGGCGCATAGATGCGACTTTCGTCCCGAAGGGGTTAAATGATGCAACACACATTAATATATTATAATAAAACTCTAAATCCGCATTCTTATCCTCTATTCTATAACTGTGCATGCATTATCGCAGGAATCGAATTGTTTCAAATATTTCCTACAGTGTGGTACTCTGAATCATATTAATAGATAGGTTTGGCACGCCGCAGATACAATGTTGCCAAGCTTTGTGCTGCATATTTTCGAATATGTGTGTAAGTGTTTTTTTTCTCAATAGATATTTAGTTGAGTGCTCTTAAAATTCTACTAATAAGATTTATTTTTTAACAAATTAATCATCTATTTCCGGTATTACTCTTTCTCGTTCACTTTTACAGTTTACTAAATACTTTCTGATGATAACATTTTTTTTCGTCTGTCAAAACAAACATTTCATGTGAGAAACATTGTGGCAATAAAATAACTGCATTTCTTCAGTTGATGATGCTTCGGATCTAATGATATCCAGTGATTGTCCCTCAGCACGCACTAAGTCCTATCTTCTTGCTGCTTCGCAAACTTCATTGTTATATACGCACTGAACTAACGATTGTTAAGATATGCAAGAGAATGATCAGTTTGGGGGAATTCGTTGCTTAACTTCTTCTTCAACAAATTATATTTGTTGAAAACAAATATAAGTCATTATAATTTGAATAAAAGTACAGTTACAGCATTCTTTCGAACGATAAGAAAGACGATTAATTTCCTTCCGCCGTTGTTGGAAGTGGTATTCTTCGTTCCTTTTATAAGTAATTCAAATACGATATTTTTCAGTAATTTTTTCTTTAAAGAAAATATGTAGTTAAAAGAAAGCTTCGAAATTTTAAATTTAAATTTTAAAAAGGTTATTTAGTGAATACATAAGTATTCCATTCGTTTGCTTTACAATTGCATTAAAAATGATAACATTTGGAATATCCTAACACAGTGGTCTTTAATCTTTGTCGACTCACAGAATCCTTGAAACTAGAAGGGTAGGGCTTCAGGGGTACATCAGCCTTTTAATTTTTAGCATAAAAACTGCGTCTCGGGGCTTTCGACAACATTTTTTTTAAATGTACCCCTTCCAAAAATAGTTTGCGTGCGCTACTAAGGAATGTTTTATAAAAAAAGTAGAGTTTAATCAGTTTTATGGATAACCAATCTCCCCTTTTCTGTTTATGAATATCATTGATATTATATGGAATATCATTGATAGAAGTTCTGAATTAATCATACATATTTATTATTAATCTCACAAATTCACATGTTTTTAAAATTATCAGAATAAATAACATTTTTATATAATAAAAATATAATTAGTTCATTTATAGTGAACATAAAAGATGTTTGTAGGCTATAAATTTTCAGAATATTGAGTTTGAGATTTTGATATTTCTAAAATTTCCAATTCGTGATCTTTCCAGTGATATAATATATTTGCTATTTTATGAATTATAAGTATGTCAAAATGACTTTTAAAAAATAATCAGCTGGCATGCCACACCCACTTTGAGAGATAAAAAAGTAAACAGCGTCGATCCTTTTAAACCAGGCAAGCGTTTTAAAGCCTCATTTATTTTATTTATTCATACGCCAGTGCTTCAATACTTACGACCCAATATTCAAGCATAATTTTCATCGCTCCCCCCTCCATACAATAACATTGTACATAAATTCGATTATTCGATACTCTGACGCTAAAGCTACAATACGACTTTTATTTCTTATGTGCCGCTGGTGTATATAAACGTCTCGCTCAGCCAGTGCGTAAATTGTCCCAGACGTATATATACGCCTTTCCAAAATACGATTGTTTCTGTTCACTGCTGTCCATAATCCGAAGGTTTTAGAATGGAATAAAATGACCTTGATAGTGTGTATTTGCGAAGGATTTTCTTATTTCTGAGGATTTTCTGATTGATCCCCCCCCCCGATACACCGCATACATACGTGCAAGACGGTGGTAATGGGGAGCGAATCGCATAACTTTTGATCAGCAGTTAAGGAATTAATTACAAACCATACACATTTTCTAGGTAAGTGTTAATTTTTGCATATTATTTTACATATATATATGAAAAGTCCGTGGGGCACTGGTAATTATTAAACTTGTTCTGAACTTAGTATTGCTAAATTAATTATAAAATACATTGCGCAGTACTGATACATTTATAATTGTATTATATTAGCGTAATGCTTTTTTATTTTTTAATTATGTCAGAATCTATTTTGTTTGTTTACTTTCAATAAATTAATAAATTTTTAAAATAATCTTTTGTTTTCAACTTTTCAATATGCTCGCCCCCCCCCTCCTAGAGTTATCACGCTCCCCTAGGGGGGTGCGCCCCCAAAGTTTGAGAAGCGCTGTCATACGCAATTAACAGTATACTAAATGCAAGTATAACTGCTAAGTCTGTACATCTTTTTGGGGAGCGAAATTTGCTTGCATTTAGTACAATTTAATGAAAGTGTTTGAAAATCGAACGATAATAATGTAAAGAAATCATGAACAAAAGAAAGAATAATTCACAATTTGATTGTGAGTTTTCTTCCTTCAAGAAAAAATATATGCATTGAAGCATTTTCACTTTATGTTTACATGATGTGGTTTATTTCAGTCATTAGAGCTGGTAATACAACAAAATTAAAAATGCATAAAAAATGGGAAGTAGAATCTTGTGAATAAGCTAAATAAATGTCATGATATGGAAAGTCAAATGAAGAGAATGTGTGCATTTTCTTCATGATCCAAAAAGGGGAAAAAAGGCTAAAAATAGGAGCAAGACAATATTTAATAAAATTAGGCACAAATAGAAAATGATTGTTGATGAGATAAGATTGCATATACAAAAACTAATGTTTCATAAAAATTATATTTTTGAAATTGTGTTCTTTTGTTTCTTAAAATTATGAAATTTTTCTAAGTTTACTGTATGAATACACTGCAAGTTTACATTATCCATTCCTTATATAGACACTTGTGAATACTGAAGTGAGATTTTTCAAATATTACAAAAACATTTAGATAAAGATCAATATTGAATAAATTCATAAAGATGGTCACTAAAAGTTTGTTTTTGAACAAACCTAAATAATATATCTGAAAAATCTCACTTCAGTAATAATATAAATGTTCATTCATTTACAGACAAGTTTTTTAGTTTTAATCTTTAAAAGATATCAATAGAAGATGCATAAAGATACAGTGCTGCCCATCGTAAATACAACACCAAGAAAGACAAGAGATAGATAACACATCAAAATTATTTTGTAGATAACATGTTGACCAAGTATCAAATGATTAAATTTATAGACGAGCCGGCCAGAGAAGCAATTCAATCTGGTAATTGACGAAGAACCTTTGAACAATGCATGCCACGTGTGGTCACGCATTATCCTGTTGAAATATGGCTGTAGCCAAGCCCTGAATGTAAGGAAGGACAACTGGCTCCAACACCTCGGAGATGTAGCGCTGGCCGTTTAAAGTACCGGCAATACGTACTAATGGAGTGCGATAGTGATATCCTATACCAACCCATTACCATAATACCCAATGCAGGGCCAGTGTGGCGGTCCATAACGCAGCTGTTCAGCATCCTCTCTCCATGGTGTCTCCAGACTCGAATCCGACCATCGTGGTACTGCAGATGCGTGACTCGTCAGTAAAGACAACTTCATTCCATTCTGCGCCCACGTCCTTCTTTCATCGCATCATTGGCGGCGGAGACGTCTGTGGTTCTGCGTCAAGGGTACACCAAGCAATGGACGTCTTGCGGACAGACCAATCTGCTGTAAACGGCGTCGAATGGTACGCGCAGACACTGAATGATGCGTTACAGACTCAATGTGCTGTGCTATGGCTCGTGATGTGACTGAGCGATCCGTCACTGCCATGCGCACAATTTGCCTGTCCTCACGTGAAGTGGTGCACTGAGGTAGATGCGATCGACCACGTCGGTCCGTCTACCCTCCTGCATCCAACGGTCACATATCCGCATTACAGTAGTTTGGTTTCGTCCAACACGGCTACCGATTTCCCTGAAAGATAATCCACAATCTCGGTAGACCACTATCCTTCCTCTGTCGAACTCGGATACTTGATCTAAAACTGATCGCTGTTTTCAACGAGACGTACCTGTTCGTTTTTTGAAAAAACCACAAGAAACACACAATTGCCGAACTAGAAATCGTCGAAATCTCCAAGCCTTAAATAGCGCTTTGAGGTGGCGCCACAGGCGTGCGTAATGTGTGTTTGCGCTGAAATTCTAATCATTTGCGTATCTCACCTCTGCTAATGCATGTTGTAAATTTCATGTTATTTTCATGTTTTTCCTTTAGGGTGTTGCATTTACGGTGGCCAGCAGTGTAGTTAAATGCGATATCCTTTGTCGTTGCACTCGAAGCTTTTTATAAACATAAAAATAATTTTAGTTTGGCTGTTTTAGTAATTTGTCGAGTTTAGAGAAACATTCAAGATGTGATACTTTTAGAAATTCTGTTTGCATGTGAACATGCAAAACCATAACGGAAACTTTCGAAACTTCGTACAAACAATCATGTATTCCCAAATTCAATCACAAATTCGTACCAAAACCATACTCATACATTTTCACATTGTATTTATGATGGTTTATGGTCCACTTTGATGTTCGTAATGCATCAAACTGAAAATTTTCCAAAGATTCATACAGAATTTGAGGGAAATGATGTAAATGCTACAAAATATCTCGAGAAATAAAAACTGAAAAATGCTTTTGATGCATTTTCTGGTCAATTTAAGTATTATAGGAACTAAATAAGTATTAAAAAAACATAGAAGAACATAATGTTTAATAAAATGGGACAAATACATACTGTAATTCATAATTTTTGTTATGAAATGGCATTTTATAATAAAAATGCAATTTTCTCAAAATGTTTTTAAAACTGTATGTACCGTTTTCTCAGAATCTTCTGGATGAAGTTACCTGCAATTTTCCCCTCCGATTACTGATATGTAACTATATAAACTGAAGTGAGATTTTTGAGATATACCCAAAATATTTGGCTAGAGACTAGATATAGTGACAAAAAATGACAATTTTCAAAAGATTCTTAGAGGTTTTAAAATAAAAGTATGTTTTGAAAAAACTAAACAATGTATTTGAAAAATCTCACTTTAATAAAAATATAAAAGTTTATTTAATATACAGACACAATTTGAAGTTTTTATATTTAACAATTTCTTTGAAAAAAAGATACATAAGCAATCTCAAGTTAACATAGTCAGTATAGAGGGTACCGACTCCCCATAAATATATATATATAAGCTTCATTTATCTTCTTTCAAAAATGCGATTCTTATGTTTTCTATGTTATATCTAAATTTACACACACACACACACACACACACATCCTTCCCTTTTTCTCTAGAAGAGACTACTCAACTTGTAAAAGCATTCCTAAGAAAAATTTAAGAGAGAAACAAGTAGTTTAAGCATTAATTTTTAACCAGTTATCTGTGATTTACGAGTATATTCGTCAAGGAGAAATTGCAGGATTCTGTGTCACGACGAGTATACTCGTCGTGAGTAAAAAGTAGTAACCCTTAACTTTTTTAAATTAAAATTTTTGAAAAAAAAAACATTCTCAAATTTTGAAATGTTTAGAACAGAGGTTCCCAAACTTTTTTGTTTCGTAGACCCCTTGCCATGTCTTTCGGTTTGCGGTAGACCCCTGCTTAATTAATATTGAGTTTTTGTAAATTTATCAACCTAAATTCTTTTTAATCTACTGCTCCTACTTTAAAAGAACACAATTTTTTTTTTTTTTTCTAACTGTAACGAAGTATAGTGTTTAAAATGTAAAAGTCATATGCTAATTAATTAAATTAAAATTAATTAATAAAACTGTTAAATAAACTAACTAAACAACAAACAAATTATTTTAATGGGAGGGATGAATCTCTAGCACTACAATATCAAATTTTCAACATTTGGTAACCATCTCGTCTGGTTTAATTTTAAATCTCCTCTTTTAGTATAGTGCCCAGTTTTTTTTTCTTTTTTTTCTTTCGAGATTGGCAACCCCGCTGAAATTCCTTTACTCTAGGAAAAGCAATGAAAAATCTCACAATATTCCATAAGTTGAGGAAAGTAACAGATTTGACTTTTTAAAGCCAAAACTGCAGGCATCCGTTTCTAAACTTTAAGGTCTTCGTTAATGCTTCTTAGTTCCTATTGTAATCTGACATTTTTTCGATATGACCACATGGATTCACTGTCTACTGTGGTATTGCGATAGTCAAAACTTTTTCACACCTGGTTTCATAATCTGAATAAAAGGCATTTAAATGCTGAATGTAGGTTAAAACGTTCTGACAGATTGTCTGTGACAAATTTAGAAAATTCGGGACCTCAGTATTATATTACTTTAGCTTAAATCAGGAAAGAAAAGCTGAAAGGGTTCTTGTTTTAATAAAATGTATGCTGTCACCTTGTAAATGCAAATTAACCTCATTAAATTTTGTAAATAAATCTGCTAAATAGGTAAAATTTGGTTTATACTTGATTATAAATTTTCTTTTAAGTTAAAGTTACGGTCTAGTTTAATGAGCGACAGTATCACATACACCTACCTCACCAGTCACTTACACCTCATGAACTTCCAAATTATTTTTTGATTGGCATAGACCCCTTGGAGGTCATCATAGACCCCTGGAGGTCTATATAGACCATTTTGGGAACCACTGGTTTAGAACACATCGAGGACAGGCTGGGTGAGTGATTTTGGGGTTTATTGGCGCGAGAGCCGATTTCGGCTATACTGCGCCAAACATTTGTTTTAATATCTGTGGTCTAGACGGGAAGAGAAGGAAATAATGAATTGAATGACAAGAAAGAGGGTCGAAAATAGAGAAGGATCACTAGGGTACCCCGGGTTCGTGAAGCCCGTGTTTACTAAAGACAGTAAACCCCGTGGGAAAAGGAAAAGATCACTAGGGCACCTCGGGAATGTGACACTCGTACTCACTTAAAGAAGGTGAGCCCCCTGAGGGGTGAGGACAGGCTGGAGTAAAATAATTAAATAATAATAATAACAATAATATGAAAATGTAACATGAACTCATGCGCATCCGTAAGCATCGGCTATAACAGCGTATAAGTCGCATAACGAATTTTTTTATGTGTAATGATAATATTTTTTAGATGTTAGCCTGAAAGAGGCAAATATAAAAATCGGAAATAGGGACTAATTTATAATAGGCTTCCTTCAGCCTTAGGACAAATACGTGGCACTGATCAGGCGTTGAGATCATTGATAGCTCTTGGCCTGAAGTTACCTAGCTATCGAGTAGTGTAATTACAAATCGTTGATGCTACCACCATGGGCTGGCATAGTAAGGCCCTAATGCCTTTCTGCCTGAAGAACGGTTATTTTATTGGGATGGGGAAAATAAAGGAGGCTCTCTGGTAAGAGGACTGGAATCCCCAACCCCAGAGCACCTCTCTAAAACTTCCTTAGTGTCAAGACAGGTAGAAAATACTATGTCAGTAAAGAAGGAAGCAAATTGTGCATTTAGATCTCTCTATTAGGGAATTTTGATGATCACTGAAAAATCCATAGATACTCATAAAAACTTACATTCGGAAGGACCGTCGACCCTATGAACCCGGGACCAAGCTAAATTACTTTATAGCTCCGAACACAAACTCCCGTAGCATAGGTATTATATATATATATATATATATATAGTAATACAATTGGCAGTTTTGTATAATAAATCCATCTTTTTGATCTAATATTTTAACAGTGACACTTACTCTGTGATTGAGTATACTTGTCATTGCTCGAATTCCTTGACTCACATAGTTGCACGCTATAAAAAGAGAGTGCCACAGTTAACTGTTGAAAGGGAACTGACAATCAGAAAGGAACTTATCTTGGTAACTTGATGGCTGAAATTTGTATTCGATTCTTTAAATGTAGAATATGAAAATTCTCAAATTTTGCTGTTATATTAAACTTTTTATAACTTAAGCGGCAGTATAACGAACAGAAACTCAATAACGAAATACCACACTATATATCTTTTAAGCATAAATATATAAAACACTATATAATCTCATCTCTAATCAATATCCATAATTGATTTACTTTCTCTGAAATTGAATCTTGAGTTGACTGAGAATTGAAATTGGTTCTGAAATATACTTTTAGCTTTTATAATACAATTTCCAAATTATAATCTTGATTAGAAATAAGAAATTTGTTCGCATACGAATGATTCAAAGGTAAATGTTTCTTGAGTAAGGAGTACCACGGATCATTTTTGCGATTCGGCAATATCATTATTATTTTTCTTATCAACTATACCATTTAAAATTAAAGTTTATTTTACTCTATATGATATATGGAGAGCATCTATCGGGATTTATGTACATGTGAACGCCGATATTTGAGATTCAATTCTCAAATCTCAATGCAAATTATAACCCTCTACTCGTATAGATATAACACCCCAGAAATTCCTCATTCCCCTCCCTATTCGAACAATGCAAAATTCTACAGAAAACGATGATTAAAACCATCGGTGGTTTCCAAATGCATACCACAACGCAGTGGAATTCCTCCTGCACATCACTCAACACCGTTGGAGTGGCACTAACCCCTTCCCTCCCACTCTTCCAATTTGTATTCAATGAGTGATCTTAACCTGATTTATGCCCCCCAACGCCGGTATCAGAGTTAAAATTCGAAACATTCGGCCGGGGGAGGGGGAAACAGTTTAAAGCAGCCTCATCCCTTGTTAAGATTAAGTAGCCCGTTCAATTCATTTCAACGGGCAAGCCTGCCCGTGGTGGAATCCTACAATTTATGGTCAGTGGATTTGTAAGGAATTTGCCCAATCAATTTGGTTCAGGGAATATTAGCGTTAATTTTACAGAAGCTATTAGTTATATGTGATTTTTACTGGAGGGGAATAATGCTGGAAACAATGTGTATATGTGCTTTGTCTAGACGTTGAATGGAGGTTTTATTGTATATTGGGAGAGAAACTGTTGATTTCAGTGTCTTTATATTATAATATAAAGCACGCTATGTTTTATGTAATGTTCATCATTTAAGGTATACGAATACTTGTGACAACTTTCTTTTTAAAAAAAATGGAAATATGGAGAATTTGTATTTTTTAGATTTGCTTAGCACATTTTAAGAAAAATATGCTAATATGAAGGAGAGAAAATAAATTAATATTACTAAAATCGGGAAAAAATTGGTCAAATTTCACAAAAAGTAGCATAAACGGGGCCTATTCTGAATCAAAAGTTTATGAACAAATTTTCAATTTTTCAATTGTGACGTGATGCTGTTATTCATTTCTGAAAATACCTTCAGGATAAGAGATATTTTAGTTTTTACAAAATTGGAGCACTTTACCTTAGTTATTATATGAAATTGCTTTTAAAAAAAACTGATTATATTCACGTAGAGGACTGTAAATTTTGTAATAAAAAACAGGGATTGATAAATCTGATGGTTAAAACACTTTTCAGAACATTCACAACAAATTTCAATTATCTATTTTCAAAACTTTTAGCCATCGCTGTCCCCGCTTCAGCATTTGTAAAAACACACATTTCGAGTAAGCCGCGTTTAAAGTATGGTATCTTGCTTAAAGTAATGACATCTGCTTCTAATAAACATTTGTATTTTTTGTTCCAGTGAGCGGAAAATAATGCACTTTGTATTTTTTAAAGCTAATAAGATGGTCTATGAAATAAAATCACAATAAAATTGTCAATTTTTGGCAAAATTCACAATTTCAGGGTAGTGGGATATCTTAAATACGTTATTTCAGTGCTTCTCAAACTTTCGATATTTGCGACCGAATTTTCAATCATAATTTTCGTTGACCCCCCCCCTCCCATTCATACAATAATAATATATTGAATGCAATAACAATGTACCTGGACTCTAAAGCTAGAATATGACCTTAATTATAAATCGTACAGATTATCAATACAAGTATGCAAGTTTGTACATGTGACTTTTAAGTAATAGAATAAGTATTATGTTATTTTTAATTGTTCAGAATGTATTGTGTTTTGCATATTCAGTTAATTAATAAGTTTGTTAAATAATCTTCTATTTCGGAATTTTTAATATGCTCTTGCCCCCTCACGAGAGATTTTTATGCCCCCTAGGGGTGCGCACCCTACAGTTAGAGAAAAATGGTGCGTTATATCCATTATTGAATCATTCTAAATCAATAGATTTGGACCCTAAGGTTATTGTGAAGAAAAATATTACAAGAATTAAAGATTGAAAAATAATACAGGAATTAAAGGTTATAAAATATTAACGATATTTGTAAGTTATGAATAATAATTTATACTCCTTCCCTAAGTATTAGAGAAAACTGACTATCTCACTCATCTCGAGATGTCCAAACTATAAGACCTTATATAACTGAAATTTGTACGCATATTTCTTTAGTTGAGTAGAGTTCATCCGAAGTACAGCTTTCATGGAATGTAACTCCCAAGGAGGGTTTAAGGGCGTAAAAAATTTGTTGCCTGTAGTTTTGGAAATTCAAATGCTTTTCAAAATAAAAGGATAGGTCTTTATAAATGTTTTTCAATACTTATGAAAGCTTAACGATAAAACTTTTAATATCAATAAATTGAAAAAAACAGTATTTATATTACCGTTAAAGTGTGAAATCCGTTATTTCCTAGAATAACTAGGTATTTCTTGAAATAATTAGACAAGTCAGTTAATGTATATAAAGTTATTGAATTCTACGATTTAACTAGGTATTCTATAGAATAACGATTATTTGATCGTTAATGTATAAAATACGGCACTCGAAAGTTCTTTGAACCGGTTCTAGCTGCCTTAGGAAGTACTTTTTCTGATTAAGAACTAGAGTTGGACGAATACAACAATTGCACTCTAGATATCAGTTCAGTATATGCCAGCGAAAATTAATTTCCATTGAAGAAGTTCCAAGTATCAACACAACACTTATATTTGTTGCAATAGCTCAAAGTTGCGGTACTGAATAAGGATTTAAAAAGTGCTCGTGTAAAAAAATGTGTTATAGTAAAAAGTGGGCTTGTTTCAAAAATAATAAGCAGTCCAATCCAAAATGCCATTACAGCAATCCTTGCTCTAATAAATAATCAAAAGTAAAAAATAAAGGTACTTCACAAAATTTAAGTTAATATTCTCCGACATTTTTGTTTTAAAAAGTTTATACAGTGTTTTTATGAAAAGCAACAGTTTTTCTTCCTAGCATGTATTCTTTTTTTTTTTAATAATATTTAAATATAATCGATTTTTGCAGAATTTTCTTTTCCCCCCTTTCTGGTTAACTAATGTTAGCAATATGAGCAATAATAAATTATATTATCCGCTTTCCTTTATTATTTACCAATTATTTATCCGCAAAAGAGACAAAATGTATCTTTCGGGAGATTTTAGCTATTTATGATCAACTAAATTATAAAATATCTTTGAAATCTTTTATTTTTCGCTTTAAGGGGATATCCTTATTTATTCCATAGAATAACTACGTAAAGTAAGAAATGTTTAATTTATTTCATACTTTAACTGGCTTGTCTAGTTATTTCATGAAATATCTAGTTATGAAATAACTGAATTTTACACTTTAGTAGTAACATATATATTTATTCAACATAATGCAATACCAGGGAAATCAGTAGGTAACGTCCAGTTTGCGTATGTGTATGTTATTATTTGGCATTATATAAATATTGTACCATTAAATGATGAAAAACGTAATTGGTGTTGTTTTATATTACAAAGGAGCACATTATTTTAAACGCCTGTGAAAATTTAAGAAACAAAACTAAAGACTTACCAACAGCAGAAAATTCTGCTGATAAAATAGTATGTATAAGTATGTATTTATACTAATTTTAACATGCAATTTTTCTTGAAACAGCACCAAGATAAAATAATGTATAACTTCATTCAGTTGAAATTTTTTAATAGTACTGTATAAAAAAACAGTAGCCTTATATATATATATATTAGTATAATAAATTGAAAAAATAACAAAACTAAACTATATTAACTAAAAAAGCCAGAAGATAGAAATCAGATTTTAAGACAATAACTATAAAAACTTTGGAAATGTATATTGAACAAGATTTAAATAAACGTATGTATAGCATGAAACAGAGTTAGAACTTTAAAATGGAAGAAATCAAAGAAGACAATGGGCTAAAATGGTGACCTATTAAGATTTTTAAAGCGGTTGCTGAATTAGGACCAGCAAAATTAGGATGGAGTATACTTTACGGATCCAACCTTCCTCTTACAGCAGAAATTTTCGACATAATAGCAAAACAGAGCCATATCGAAAAGTTAGGCCTAAAACTAACCACGTGTTATTTGCAACAGACAGAAAAATAAAATAAAATTTACATAAATTATCAAAGGAAATGATTCTAAAAAAAAGATGAAAATAAAAAAAGTATTTTGAAAAGGAAAATCGAAGCAAAAACTTTCATGAAATAATGCAATCCACAAGAGAGAAAAAAATGACCAGCACATTGTCAAGCAACAACGCCAAATGACGTGTATATATATATATATATATATATATATTTCAAAAAATACAATTATATAAGAAAAAAAACTAAATTTCAAAACCCATGCATAAAGCCAAAGGAATTAAAATTCAAGCTCCCGTTGGAAGCTAAATATTGCAGTGATTTAAATTTTTCCGAGAGTACCAGAATCAAAATGACACTTAAGGGATCTTATACATCTCGCATAATTATACAACATGTGTATCTACGATTTTGACATCGAGAAAATCTATCTATTCCAGCCGAGATCGAAACTGTAAACAACTTTCGGCGTATGACGCATGCGCGCTACCTCTCAGCTACCAAGCCAACTCCTTCTCAACGTATATTTTCAAACGTTATTGATAAATCATTTTTTTAAAATATAATTGATCTTCTAAACATTTTTGCTTTATTTAACAATAGTTACACAGAAGTTCTGAACTTGCCCCAAAAATACAGATAAGGAATCAATGCTTGTTTTTTAAAACTAAAAATGCATTAAAAATAATTTAAACAGTCTTTCCTTCAAAATCTATGTTATTTTTTTAATACATTATTATTTTTCAATTTTAACTTTTTGCTAATTATTATAAATTATTTTCTTTATCTTTTTGCTTAGCTTAATATCAAGAACATTAAATTAAATATTGATGTGTCAGAGGTTTGATGAATGCAATTAAAATGCATAGTTTCTTACTCGTTCGTTATTATTCTTCTTAAGAAAATTTTAATGATGAATATCTTTTTTGCTTATATCATCTCAAATTTGCATAAACTCATTAAGAACTTAATTTAATATTATTCACTTAGATTTGATAATTCAAGAGAAATCGTTCCTCATTTCATATTCAAATAGGTTAATCTTGCTAGAAGCCAATATTAAATCAGGAGAAATGACAACTCATAAATTGATAATATCCTGGCTGTAAATATATTAAAATACTGCACATTAAGATTCAAGAGATAAGATTCATTTTAATGAGACACAATGACTGCTGAATGGGGCATTCATTTCAATTAACGACCTGATTTAATTTTAAATATCTTAACACGTTGGGTGAAATATCAGCACTAAGTAATC
The DNA here is from genome assembly GCA_019973975.1 of Trichonephila clavata. Classification (NCBI taxonomy): domain Eukaryota; kingdom Metazoa; phylum Arthropoda; class Arachnida; order Araneae; family Nephilidae; genus Trichonephila; species Trichonephila clavata. The sequence continues at coordinate 223,683 of BMAO01004161.1, forward strand.
AATTTTATTACCAGAAAGCGAATTTAAATTTATGGAAAATTTACAACATGTGTATAATTAAAGCTCGTTTTGGTGTAATTTCAAATATGATTTTAGTTTCACAGATTAGTTGTTGTTTTTGCTATTCAATCTAGCGCAGTGAAATGATAATTATCACAGAAATTAGCGTTATTAAATTTCTCCTATATGACGCGAATGTAATATTCGTGATGTTCTTAAAATATTAATGAGATATGTGATGGTATTTATATTTATGCTATCCGCGTTATGTTTATACTTAGAATTCTTAATCAAGCTTAGGTAATGTTGTTAAGTTAAATTTATCCAAGAAAGAGAGAATTTTGGGATTGGTATTTTTCATGGATATGTTAATATTCCTGATACATAACACCACAGAAAACTTATATTTCAAAATCCTCTGCAAATTCATGTTAATTGAATTAATGTTTCTAATTTAACATTTTGATTATCATTAATAAAATATCCAAGTTAAGAATTCTTTTTTCACTTAATAAATTGCTTAAGTTTGCTGACTGCATTCCAGAAATGAAAGATTTAAAAAATATTTTACATCAGTTGAATTAGAATAAACATATAAAATTGTTTGAAGAGAGAATATTATTATAAAATAAAACTCATTTACATGCAATATTTTGGCGAAAAATGAGGAAAGAATGGCATCTTTAAAGAACAAAAAAAATTTGCCTATAGATAGGACGAGGACTTCTATACCGGATTGAATTAGGACTTTTGTGAAAAATTCAACCTAAATAAAAACGGGTGTTTTTTAGTTTAAATTTACATACTATGAACTAACAAAATGTGAATAAAATTACTTTTTTTATTTCAAAATAACAGTTTTCAATGTACTTAGTCACCTGAAAAAGCATTTGGGCCATCAGACAATTTGATTCTTAATTAAAACATAGTAAACAAATTGATAATATGTGATTTAACTAGAATATTAAAACTATATATATTTTTATATTAAAATGGTTAAAAATACGAAAGTGGCAAAGGAGCAAAAAATAGAGCCAATTTAAATATTACTTTAAAAAATCAAAACCAATAAATTTTTATTTATCAGCAATAAAATTATTTTTATAACATTCGTAATAAATAAATTTAAAAAAGATAATTTAAAAAAGCTTCATATTACAAATAAAGATATAAAAAAGATATTGATGATTATAAATTTATAATATTTAAGGGTATAGCACCTTGCGGAATCTTGGTATTGCATATTTTGACGTACTTTTTTGATTCCTCATAAACCAGGAAATTATTCTCCTTTTAACATGAATTTCCTAAAATTCGTACAGCAATGTACAAAGTTTAAAATAAAAGAAAAAAATTGCTGTAGAATTATTACATTTTTTTAAAGAGCATAAAGTGTGATTACAAAAATAGTAAGAATAGCCTTCTCTCTGTTACCCACTATTTTTTACTTTCTTACTTACTCACTCACTTACTTTCTCCCTTTTGAAAAACTAAAGGTAGATCCTATATTTTTATATAAAATGAAAGCTTAAAAATGCTTGTATTCTGTATGTCCAATTTTAAATTTAATATTATTTTAATATTTTTTAAAATTAAAAGAAATTTTAAAAATTTAAAATCACTATTTTTTCAACATTTATCATATTACAAAATAAATTCTACTGATCCAATCCCGAAAATTGAGGCATACAGAATGCAGATCCACAAGTACATTATACATATAAAATATTATACACGTAAATCTTGTGGGAAAGAGGGGAATTTAGAAACTGAAAAAATCAAGTTTAAAGGTAAAATGTTAATTTTTTTTTTTTTTTTGCATTAAAATAAATTTTTTTATACTTAAGATGTATCTATTTCATATATTGAGGCTTCTTTTTCCAGAAAGTGTTTCTGCATATTTGTTTTTTCATTCTCAATGTCTTAGGGGTCTTTTTTATGAGAGTTATAAACAATTTCTACTCCTGTTATTCATGCCTGAAAATCAGAAATAACAGAAAAATATTTATTTTCAAACCCGGAATTTTCATAATATCTAAGCGATTGTCTAGTCCATCATCAAATTTCAATGTTGCTTCATCTTAGAACAATGTTAATTGTTGTTCTATAAGATGCTGATATTTTTGGTCAGTAATTCTAAGCTGTAAAATTGAGTTTGTCAACCTCATCACTTGACTGGGATTTAAAAGTACGAGGTGAGTCACCAACAGACCTCATGTTTCTTCTAAGTGCGAGATACTGATGAAACTAAAAGAAATAAAAAAAAATTCCAAACAAAACCCAACAAAAGACCTGTTTCTTTAAATTTTTCTAAGGGTCAACTATTTTTTGACACTTACATTTTTTTTAGTGCTGAGAGCGTAATTATTGTCAGGTTTCGACGAGGTTTGCTTTAAAACGTTTTAACAATCTATATTAATTTCTTAGAATGTTTCAGAAAACTTAATTTTCGGAGGGGTCAAAGGTACTATGAAGGTACCCCCTTAAGAAGGTTTTTAAATACAAAAAAAATGACATTCAAATGGTCAATATTGCCTAAAAAAAACTAAATATCGCAATAATATCTTGAAAATTCTTAAGAGAAAATTATCTTAATTCAATCAACAAACATTCTTTCCGAAAATGTTTTACTAACATCCCAGTTTTCAAAATCACCAAAAACTTATTTTCTTTGTCTCGTATTATTATTAAATTCTAAAATAATTATTTTTTAAAAATAATTTATTTTGCGTTGAAATTTTTAACATTTTTCAAATGTGTTGGAATTAAATGACTTATTCATATCTAACACACACATATGTAATATACCACTCTATATAAGTGATGATACTAATACAATAAGTCACTTAAAAATAACGAATTTATTCAACAGATTTCGAATAAAATTGAAATATCTATAGTAGATTTAATATTGTTTAGTAGTTAATTCGTTTACTGTATAGTAGTTAGATATGTATTTCGGTATTTACGTATTTTCTCAACAATGCCAACGTTCAAAATAACTCGCCAAGTTGGTATACCCTATTTTTCGCACTTGTCGTATGTACTGAATTGGCAACCATGTACTTCGTTTCATGTAGTGTCGCCAATAGGTTGCGATAATGCACACGTAGCTTTATTCTTTGCCAAAACTTTACTTGTAAGTTATATAAAGTTATATCACGTCTTGGAACGCAAAATTTATTTAAAAAGTAAATAATAAAATAGTAGAGGTATGTCTGTGTAACTCCAGGGAGTTCCTGAATCCATAGGCCAAATTTTTTGGCCAAATGACTTGTTCATCTTCTTTAATTTATTGCTCATCAAACGGTGCTTTGAAATGTTAACGCACTTAAATGTCGAAATGGACAGAAATCTCTTCATATTGAAGTTACGTAGCATTTGGAACAGTGACTGAATCATACACAATATCAAGTAATCCTGATAAGTCTTCTTCCAAAAAGGGTTGATGCGTTTTACCGTTGAGGCTATGAAGTAGCAAATATGGGCCAATAGAAAATTAACCTTACTAACCCCCACAACATTAACAAATAACTACTACTGCATGCAGGGACATATTAAGACTTCTTGACACCTTTCCTCCTTACACAAATGTAAACCCCACCTATAACCCTTAAAAGAAGATAGGACATGGCATACGTTGTCAAATACTCATGCAAGCAACAGCCCGAAACAAATAAATGTACATGATTTAAAAACGTGCAAACCGGCTTCATCAAATGCAACCTTTTCACTGAATAAGTACTGGTGGTGTATGGGGGTAGGCCTAGGCTTATACAGGTACGACATCATCACGTATAGCCAGTTGACATATCGTCCGAAATTGCCAGTTTTTCGAAGAATGCAACCTAAAATAACATTTGAACGTTGAAATTATTCAAATCATGTTCTTGTAATGCATGGCGGTTCCTGCTTCCCTCTGAAATCCCTTGTTTACCCTCGGTACCGGATAGGTGTGTGGGAATCTGAATAATCAGCAGACAAAATTCACACTAATTATTTTATTGTCACCAAAATATCAAACAGACACAATAACAATCTAATTAAGAAGGTGAGACTCAATAGCCTAGGGATAATAATACGGACCTTCAACTGATTCCACGATAACCTAAACAAGCTCAATATCAACTACATCGCGTACTAATAAGCTAGACTTCTATTTAAATAAGGATCACGATACCTGTACTTTTATGAAGTCAAGTCTTACGCCTGAGTCATTGAAGGCGATCCTTATCCGGCTTTAATCACCGTCGATTGATCCACTCTCAGTAATCTTCAATTGATAAACTCCAAATGCAATTAATCATTTCACGATCCTTCACTCTCCAACTAAACAACTAACTCGCCAAATAACTCCTAAAACTCGCGAATACAGAATTTATATAATATACTTAATTTGCATAATCTCGCTTCCCTCACTCGGTGAAATTTGGTTGATAATATTGTTTCCCCAGAAAAATCCCAAAGGGGTTAATATAGCCGCGTATAGATCCGTCACAATCTTATTAAGGTTGAGTAGAGAATGAGACGTGGTCCTCATGGTGGACGATGCCCTGGACCCGGGCACAGTTGGTCCATGACTTAGGACGTCCCTACCTGTAAACCATGTTAATGTAACAACATGATTAGATATACATATGTGAACACATAGAAAATGTGCAGATTAAAAATTAAAGGGATAATAAATGTGTTTATAACAGTATTTAATAATAATAGCACTTCCGTTGTTAGGCCTCAGTGAGCCATGTATCAAAATTCTTTGGGAGCCCTTTTTGAGTGCCCTTAGCATTTTATGATGGTTGCTTGCACATTTTGGGGATTCTCTGTAGCTTGGGGGACCCGTATTATTGATTCGGCTAATACGGTGGGTTAGTACTAAAATTTTTGCCCCTTGATTTGTCAAAATTAAGAAATAATGAATAACCTTATGGAAGATATGCAAATGTTCTACCGAAGAATAGTGTTTTGTGATAAAAACAACAAATTACCTTTTTTCACTAATTTTAAGTGACTCGTATACAAAAAATATCGTTGAAATTCCCATAAGAAGTCACCTTTTGTAAATTAAAAATAATACTTAGAATTATTATGTTTCAAAATGTCTTGTGAGAAGTTCCAAGGTCTAAATTTAGATTGAATAACTTAAGCAATTCCAAAGTTTTCTGAGAAGTAGTCTTACACGCGTTGTAACAAAACCAAATAAAACTTCTACTTAGTTAAATAATTCAGCAAGTTCTTATGTTGAGTGTTAAAACTAAACATATTTCACTTGAGGTAGTTTAAATAATTCAACAACTAAGCATGACAAATAAAACATGTAAATTGCGGAAATTTTTCAAATAAAATGATGAGTATAGTAGAATACTACATGAGATAATTCCCATTGGAAATAACAGTTGGTGACATTTTTATGTTTAAAATTAGGCAATTGGTAAATCAAACTTACGTATTTCTCTCTCTCACACACACATGTTAACTATTATGTATCAAAATATAAAACACATTCGCAAGTTACTTGATGTCTACTAGAAATTTAAGTCTACTAGAAGTTGTATTGAAGTTACTAGAAATAGCAATGAGCAAAGAAAATGCTGCAAAAAATATAAAGAGGTATAGCAATAATATAGCAAGAAGACAGTATAAGTAGGATTATCTAACTCAAGTGAATGCCACACAAAAATAAAACTAAACAATTACATTATGGAGGGATTTTTGGAATGAATAATTACTTATTAAAACAAATTACTCTTTAATTTGAAGAAAAAGGAAAATCACACATAATTTCCCCAATAAGAGGCATGAGATATATCTATAAAGTTAGTATTAGATCAACAGTTAATAGTAATATCTATGACGTGGAAAGCTTTAAGTGTTCATAAATTTTAGTTAAAATGAAATGAATCAATTATAGTTACGTAAACAAAAGAAAAAAATAAATACACAGTTAACTAATACCAATAATTGCTTAAAAAAACTGTAGTACAGAAAAGCTCTGATTTAACCCATGTCAGACAGTAAATACAGTAAAACTTGTTTTTATGCGGCAGATAGGGTCCACATAAAAAGAAACCGCACGAAAAATATTCGAACATTTCCTAAATACTTATGTATAACAAGCAACTTTGCCAATATACTACAGATTTTTTTTATGCGGGTCAGAAGGACCTCACATAAAAAAATCACTCTTAGAAAATACGTCAGTTACGAAATATTTGAGGACATACATCCAAACAAAATAAATAATGAAATTCCACAAGGAAAGATTTGAAACACATTTAATTTGTTATTGTATTCATGGAGAAGTTTTCAAAATACACATACATAATTCACTGCCACTCATCGTAATCCAAGTCAGTAGCTTGTAAACGTCACAATAACCAGATATGTATGATCGAAGATCTCTTTTTTGGAATTTCCAAACTCCTTTCGGAATTGGTATCTATTTTAAGAAAATGCTTTTCCAATTTTTTGGAAAACTATATTCCTGCAATTATTTTATCCACCCTTAAAGGATTTGGTTCTTTCCCCCTATAATCTATCAAAGTATTGATAATGTCACTGAAAGGTTCATCTTCTATCAAGCGCGTTTTGCTAGTGCGTTGAGAAAAGCAATTCAACATGCATTGTCGAGTGAGTGAATATTAACGATGCATTGTTTAGCTATATGGGGGAGTTTTGGCGACGGACCGCGTAATTTTGAACCATGGACAAGTGACGCACACAACACCTGAGCTGGCACCCTGTCTCCTAACTACCACACAAACGGGAGGGCGGTTGAGCTCTCGACAGATGTAACGTGCATAGTTCCCCTACACGGCGGGTCTTCAGTAGTACTGAGCTCGAACTCATGACACGCTAGCCATGATCCGATACCTTGACCTCTTGGCTACCACGGCCATCATGCATTATCGAGAGACTGTATATAATAAATGAAAAAAAACATCTAGACGTATATATATACTTGCATTGATAGAAAGCATTACAGTTGCACTAAAACCGTTAAAATTCATATACTCATATACTAAAATACATATACTCATATACTAAAATTCATTTTCAAAAAAAAATCGCATAAACAAAGGACCACACAAAAACTGGTTCTATTATCCTATCATATAACAAAGTATTTATAATACAAAACAGTAAATTCGGCTATTTATTGCATGGAATTAAAAGAAAACTATTTAAAAGAACACAAAGAAGAAATCCGTTTTTCAAAAGCCTCGTAAGATTTTAATAGCATTAAAAATTGTTAGCGAACGGTTTCTTCCTTGGCGGGATCTAAGCACTTATTTCAGCAAAATGAATGGAAAGACAAGTCCGATGCTCTTTTATTTCCTTAGTGGATCACAAGAAAAATCAGTGGTTCTGTCCGATTTCCTGTTCCGTTTCACTCTACAGACCAATCGGATTTCTCTCCAACACAATCTTTCTATTGGTGGGAAAGAAAAAGTAATCTGCTGCTCCATTGTAGTCTTGTTACCATTTCCATGTCAGGCGGAATTTGTCTCGCCAAAAGGAACCATTATGGATAGTCTGGTGGCTAGTACTGCCTTGTTAACTCTTTATTGGCTTCAACCACATATATATGTATCAATTAAAACTTTTAAGGTATCCGAAAATGTTGAAATGATACATTTCGATAAAAACACATTTTTTGTTTCCTTATTTTGTATAATACAACAATCTTTTGTCTTTACAAAACACATTATTTTGTTTCCTCGCCAGCGTTTCCCAAACTGTAGGGTGCATAGCCCTAGGGAGACGTGATAACTCCACGGGGGGGGGGGGTGAAGTATATTGAAAAGTCGAAAATAAAAGATTTAAAATAATAAAAAATTCTGAAAAGCAATGCAAAATGTATTCTGACATAATAATATATAAAATACAGATTCTCAATGACATAAGATACTTAACCTTGGGTGTAAAAGAAATATTATTATCCAACATGCTACCTGTTAAATTTTTTTAAAAAAATACATAATATTATAAATAAATATAATACATCATTTAAATAAAGAGCTGTATTTGAAGCAGAAAAAATGGATGAAATACAGTTATTGCAATGAGTTGAAGAGGAATATTGACACGTAAAATAATTGAATATTTTACTTAAACTACGATATAAATAGTGCTACATTGATTAAAAATACGTAAAATAGAAAACTCAAACTTGAAAACTATCTGAACTATAGTGAAAAATAGCGTCAGTTGAAAATACTGCCGTATAATTAGTGGCTGAAGAGAAAAAAAAATTAATGTCAAGAAATAACAGCTAGCAAAAGAAAAGAAATAAAAGCGGAAATGACTTTCCTTGCCTTTTACTGTCCACACCTTCACTGCTACTGGACACACACCCTTAATGATGAAAATACGGAAAAAACTTCTGCATAAAAGTCCAAAAAAACGTACGCTGTATCATAAATTTATCCAATGTTTTTTACTATTTTGCATGGTTTGTAATATTTAATTTCAAACAAAAATTTAGATCTTTACCTTAAAAAATGATTAGTGAAATTTTAGTATGAGTTATAAAATATTTACATATATTATAACAATACAATAGGAGTAAAATGAATGAAAAAATAAGATGTAGCAGTGTTATAACCATTTTGATTATGTTTTAAAAATAGCATAGTAACATACCAAAATAGAATTTTCGTAGAATAATGTGCAACATTATTATATAACCCCGTGCTAGACGAGATGGAAGAGATCAAATTCACGAGAACAATTTAAAACAAACCTTAGATCTATTATGACTAGGTGTATTTACTTTTTTTTCTTTTACTTTACAAGGAATATAAAAAACCATTCAACTTTTACATCATCAGTTTTCAAAAAGGTTTTGAAGCATTTTTTTATTATTTTTGTATCAATTTAATTCATAAAATATATGATTTGAAAATTCGTTCTAAGTAAGAAACAGTAACGAATAACAGTGCTTTTTGAGGTTTCAAAGCATAACTGTTTAGTAATATTTTATTATTTGATGTAAATGTCTTTTTTTGAGATTAGTTTAAAATCATTTTTACCTCACACAAGATCGAGAAAAACACACCACTCATTTTTTTATATAAAATATAATATCAATAAAAAGAAACAGGAAAATATAAGGCCTTGTATTGAAGTACATTAGCTATCTAAATATCAAAAACCAATTTAACTTTCCTGACATTGATGTTTTATTGATTCCGATGTTCATTTTAGTGCTTTTAAAGTGCATTTTTTAAATGTTGTTGCAAATATGCTTTTCCTCTTAGAGGAATTTATTTTCTAATTTATTAAATTAAGTAAATAAATGAAAAATTACTAAATTTAGTTTTCTACTCAAACCAAACTACAATTCCATAAATTATGTTTCCATCTTCAGGATAAATAAATATGTTTCTTCAGAATGAATCGTTATGAATACTTTAGTATCGTACACAGAAACATTCGTTCCGAATGCCATTTGCAACGAAATTGACACTTATACAATATAACCTGTTTTTTTTTTGTGGTCCTTTTTTATGTGATTCTTTCTGTGCGATCTTTTTTATGCGGTATATGAATTTTAACGGCTTTGGAGCCACTAATGTTTTCTATCAGTGTGCCAGTGGCGATAGAAGAATGTTAAGGCAAAGAGTCAGACTTTGCCTTTAATATTTTATAAATTGGATAAATACATACTTGGCGTCAGTTTGACCTTGGGCCCCCCCCCGCGAGGCAGGGGTTGGGGTGTACGATACGCCACTGAAATATATATATATACACTTCAAGACGCTATGCTCATTTGCTATACACAGTCACCCAACAATGCGCATTCAGTTCTTTTCTCACAACGCGTCAACCACCCGCGCTTGATTGAAGACGAAACTTTCAATGGCAGTGACGTTATCAATAATTTCATAGATTATGAAGACGGACAAGAAAAATCTGATTCTTTGAGAGCGGATAAAATATATGCAGGGATCCAGCTTTCTAAAAAATTGGGGGGAAAAAACAAAATAGATACCAATTCCGAAAGGAGTATGACATTTCACAAAAGGAGCTTCGATCATGCATATCTGGTTATTGTGACATTTACAAGTAACTGACCAAAAAAAACCTTCGTCTCAAAAATTTCTCTCTTACGTTATGGTGCCAAAAAATAAATCGATTGAAATTGTATCTTGGATGCGATTTTGAACTTATTCTTCACAGGAATATGAGCGGTTTGATTACGATGAGTAGCAATGAATTATGTATGTGTATTTTGAAAACTTCTCCATGTTAAATGATTTTAAGATGTCTCTATGTGTAATTGAATTACTTATTTTGTTATGGAAGTATTTTCTCATAAATTTTATGAATAATGGCGTATTTGTTTGTTACGACTTTTTTATGAGGTTCCTTTCCACCGTAAAAAATTTTCTGTAGTATTTCCATAAAATTGTTTGTTATATGTAAGAATTTATGAAATTTTCGAATTTGTTTGTGTGTTTATTTTTATGCGGTCTCTAACTACCGCACGAAAACAAGTTTTACTGTATTTAATTAACTATTCAAAAATTAAAAATATCGTTATAGAAGCAAAAAGACATTCAGCATTATTAATAAAAAGCAATATTTGCCACAAGTTAATACTATAATGCCTATCCTTTACTTAAACCTTTTATGTCTATATGTGTTGTTAAAGGCATACCTTACTCCGGAAGAGGAGTAGGCCAGTGGACAGGTGTCACACCATATTGTGGATAACTCCGCCCACTGTATTGACAGGTGTTCTCTCACTGGTCTAATGCGTACTCTATTCTGTGGCTCTGAGATGTAAATATAATAGGTAACTAAGAAGAAGGCTTTTAGATGTTTCTAAAGCATTTGCACTTTTGTATTTTGACCGTTGAATATATTTTGTAAGAGATTCACTTAAGAACTAGCTTTTTTAAGGAAAAAAGTTTAATTTACTGTGTATTCCATGCATCAAATATTATTCTGGAATAGTATCTTTATCCGTTATAAAGTTATACATTTAGAGAATTAATGAATTTATCTGTGTCACTGATTTCTTAACACGATGTAGAAAAAAATACTGACGAAAATAAGTACATTTAGCTAAAGTTTGAATTTCGCATCAAAAAATTATATTTAACTTTGAAATATTTATTTTTTTAGATTAGTGCACTTAACTTAATCACATTTTTCAGGATTATGAGTAATATTATATAAAAAGTGTTTATAGTTGTTATATATATATTCTAACAATGATATATATACCTTGTTTACGAATTTAGTTTAAATACCGCTAAGTATAAGATAGATAAAGTAAAACTTTATGTTTGAAATTATGTGCCTTAGGAATTAGTCACCGAAAATTTTTGTTGTTGAATGACCGATGAAGAATGACCGATTTGTCATTTTTGTTTCGGTAGTTCAGTGTTCGAAATATGGTGCACATTATCAATTCGAAATAGAATAAACTTTTTAATTAGAACTAGGGTGTAACAAATAAGAACAAATATTCGCACTTAAGAACACTGAAAAGAAAATCTTTGCAATCAAAAATCTCATAAAATCAGTTAGTAAAAGCAACAGCTTTTTCTATTACTTGTCAAACAAAATATATTCATTCGAATTTTAACAACCATATTTATGACAAAAAGGATGCCAACTTTAGCAACAAAACTTATAACATCAAACCATTAAATATCAGTAAATAAAACAAATAGAAAAAATTAGAGTTATTTAAATTATTAAATCAAATCAAACTATAGTTGAGTGGTAAGGAGAATGATTTTCAACTTTAATAGGTATATTAAAATTAAGTTTACAGAACACATTTTATATTTACATAATTCGATTTATATTCAAATCTAAATCAACTAAGTAGGTTTTTTTTTATTATATAATAACCTCTTCGATTCCATTTGCCGGGTAAAAAGACAAAAGAGGTTATCAGATAGCACGAGAGTTATCACTGTTTCCAATTACTTTTTGCACAACGTTTGAAACTCTATGTGTCTTATGAATTAGACACTGAAAAATTTTGTTGTTTAAAATAAATAGAGTTAAGAAGAAATAAATTTAAGATTGTAGGTTTAGTTAATATAGCATACTCTACATATCATAAGAAGCTTCTATAGAATGGTAACCCGCGTTTCATATTATTCTTGAATCAAATTTGATTAAAAAAATATTCGCAAACTGAAATATTACCACCAATCAGGGACGTCTTAAGGCATGAACCGACTGGGCTCGGAATCTCGGCCAAAATGGGAGACTCGTCTTGCTCCCGTCTGAGGCAAAATCATGATTCCAATAATTTCAATGGTCAAATGTTATTTCCGATTGTGTTCTCCAAATAATTGGGAATTTCGGACGATATGTCAACTGGCTACATGTGATAATCGTCAACCATGTATAGGCCTTGGTCTACCACTGTACACCATCATTACTCATTCAGTCAAAAAGCAGCTATCGGTCGAGATAGTTTGTATGATTCTAAGTCATATACACTTATTTGTTTCGGGCTGTTGTTTGTACTAGTATTTGACAACGTATGCTGCATTTCTACTTTTATGGGTCATAGGGGAAGAGCCTAAATTTGTGTAGGAGCATAAGGCCTAGTCTTACGTGGGAATAAAAGGTCTACATTTACATACGTAGGTGCCTAGGGCTTTAAGGAGTCTGCCTTAAACTGCTGAGAAAAAATTACGAATTTCCCCCCGTCCTCCCGTGCCACCGTTTTTCCCACTGGCTCGTGTTGTCACGCGGTTTATTGGGGAAAAGAAATGATGTGTTTTTAATCCCAAAAATTGTTTATTTTCACATTAAAAAAAAAGAAACGGATAAAATAATAAAAATAAAATGGAAAATTTAATCTCCAGGGTTAGACTATAATAACATATAAATAATAACTTTTTTTATATCTGCTCTGTGATATATCCTAAAACATGGTTGGACGAATAAACCAGTATCACATCCAGTGCATTCGTACAAAAAATTAAGTTTCTATTTCACACGGTAAGCAAATGTGACAGCAAATGAAGGATAGAAAAGAGAGCATTCAAAGGAAAAATCAAGAAATATTGCTAGCTATGCATTTCATCGTTCCTGAAATATGCCCTTTCAAATTCAGTTTCCTCACTTCTCCGAAATAAGTAAATTCTTTAGCTAAGTCTTCAGCACTGTCAATGTCATGTTATTATATTCCAAAGCCTCGGGACTAGGCTTAAACAGAGTAGCACATTACAAAAAGTCCTTTGACAGGACGAGTATACACGTCCGGGGCACTAAAGGCATCGGCTCAGCAGGACGTGTAAACACGCCTGGGGCACTTAAGGGATTAAGACGTCCCTGCCACCAATATTTAAATTCCTGACTTTATTAGCACAAAATACAAAATTACGTATTAGTTAAAATGTTTCAATATATTTGCACATATATGTATATATGAATATGCTCTTAAATTAAAGGCTACAGAATGCTTATGGTGACACACTCGTTGCCTGGATTGAGTTTGACTTGCCAATGATTCAAACTAATATTACTTTCTACTTGCCAACTTACTCTCTTAAAAAATATATCAAACTTTCATATAAAATAATTGCATTTCTTAGCATTTAGAAAACTTAATGTTGATATGCAAAAATTAAACGGCAAAAATAATAATGACAAAAAATTCATTTTTTATACAGTAAAAATCTGAATATTTTGCTTAATTTTTTAGTTAATATCATACATATTTTTTATCATCAGCTTACAAATCCTTTAACACTAAAAAAGGATTTTTACTGCGTCTTAAAATTTAAACTTACACAGCAACTTACACACAGTCGCTTCTTTATTTAGAATCTTAAAGCACGTCAATATCATATCTCGTTCCCTTTCCATGTAACACATGTCTTGACTCCTTTATCGATTTGACGGAGCAGTTAGAAGTTTTAAACTGCAAATGCACAGAAGAGGTTGGGATTTTCCCTTTTTCTTTCTTTTCCATTCCCATATCCCATCTTGTTTCTGAAATGTGTCGGGCCCAGCGTATGGTTAACGTAGTGCTGTCTGTTTGAAAAAGTAAGATTTAAATAAAAACGTTGGTTTTTTTTTTTTACTGCTAAGTGCAAAAGTAATAAAAGTAATAATTTTAGAGCAAGGTGACTATAATTTGAAATATGCATGAGAAAAAGTTGGCCAGTGTTTTTACTATGAGGTAAAATAACGAAAAAAAATATTTTTTAATACGAAACAGATGGCAAGGTCGATAATTCAGCCGAGACTTCATTTCACAACTCTTAACTACAAGCACATTTAATACTTCTACGCAAATGCTGAAAGAAATTTTAATATTTTAAAAAAATAATAATTTAGAATGATTTACGGCACCAATAAGCTATGTTAACCCTTTCAGGAACAGACGCTTTTTCCTGTTAAGTCTTACTCCATTTAAAAATTCATATAAAATCATTACTATAATAAAATAAGGCAACATTTTTATTTAATAATCATTCCAAATTCCATACGTTCCAAATTTAGATCACACTGGTGTGATCACAGGCGAGGAAAATGCTATCGCACATATGGTACCGTATTTCCTGAAGTTATCACATATCTGTGATCATGGTCCTGAACGGGTTAATTAAGAAATCAGGTGTTAAGACTTTATCCCACGTATACGTATATTTAGAGCAATTTTTCTTTCAAGCAACCCTTTGGAGCGATTTTTGGCCAGTTGCCATAGCAACGGATTCGAACAACGTTTTCTTCCGGCGAGCTAAAAGATTTGATCAAAATTCCAGCCAATGGGTTCTTCGGCGCTCTAAGTCATAAACAAGATGGCTGTAAAGCCCAGCTTCGTCAAACGCATCACAAATGGCGTATAATATTTTAATGTAGTATAATCTTTCGAACAGAATGTCGCTGCATTTATGTTTATGATCGTCAACAAAAGCACCAGCAGAATAAAAGAAAAAAAAATGTTGGATGTTCGTTTACCGAAGCAGAAAAATTAGCGAGTAAGTTTTCGATGTGAAGATAGGTCGTGGCTGACGTCAGAGCGTATCGTTTTGCTTACGACAATCCTTCAACCTCACAGTTGCTTGAAATGGTTGTTCTAAATGGATCGTATTTTCCTCTCTACCAATTTCGTCAAATGAAAAGACATCACCAAATACCACAAAATACAGTCAATAGTTGAAACCATTAAAACCGCACGTTTGAATAATTTGACGACACCTTCTGTTTTAAATTGACGATGTTTTTTTGTATGGCAAAAATAGTCGACGGTATAATACGTAAGTATAAAAAACATTTTTGCAGTAATTCATTGTACTTTTAAAATACTGATGCTAAATTCACACAAAATGTAAAAATAACCAAAACATACACACACACATACAAAAAACATTGTACAAGCATTAAATACACAACGGATTTACATTTCTAGTTTAAAATTTATGTATAAAAATGTCAATTTTATTTAAGAAAATGAAAGAGAAAACTTTTTTAATAATACATAATTAGTGATATGACACAACTGTAGACAAACTTCAGGTTTCAAAGCCCATGTGCAAATATTATAGCATAATGCCATTTGAAAAGTTAAATGCGTGTTGGAAATTATTAGAGGGTGTATCCCAGCTCATGTTTTCATGAAGTTCAAGATTACAAGTCCATCGCGAATAAGTTAATTATTAAGGTAATATCGGTGCTCTCTTTCTCACTTTTGATTTTGAGAACACGCCAAATACATCTTACACAGACAGTCTGATGTTATCGCTCTAACAAGCCAAAATTTTATAACTATGTGGCAGAAACATACATAAACGTACTAATCGAATTAGTTCTATCTTAAGATTGTAGAAAATTAATTAAATCTTGTTTTTACAAGGGTATTGTTAAACATAATTGTTTCATTTGATACAGAAATTATTATAAATATTTCAAAGTTTATGCGATTTTTAATATCAAAATTTGAAGATTATATAATGGTGTTTTCCTACTCATTCCTGAACTATAAACCTATAATTTTCGTTGAAGGTTAAATGTAAGCTTCCACTTTGATGAATCACTTGAAATAATTTTTTTCTCTTAAATCATTTATTTACAACTCTCTTTTGTCAAGAATTAGAAAGCTGACGGATATTATATTTGCACACAAATATTTGGCTTATACAAACTTTAAATTCTTATTCATTTATACGTGAATAAATAGCTTCCTAATGTTCAATTATGACAGCTCCAAAAAATTCAAACAGTTTCTTATAAATAATTTAAGCAGTCAAAATATACCAGTTAAATATATATGCATAACTTTCAAAAGAAGTAAATACATATCATGCTTATTCTTTTGAATATATAGATACAATAAAAGAACTAATATGTGTGTGTGTGTGTGTGTGTTATGTGTACGATATTTGTTTTTGGCGAGATTTTGAAATAAAGCCAAGTAGATTTTTGATGGTCTGTTTAATGCGAATTGTAGTGTTATTGCCCATCTTGGAGAAATTTTACAACTATTTGATTGAAAAATCCACATCTTACATCAAGTTACATCCAAGGAAATTTTTAAAACACAGAAAATATTATTTAAAAACTTTTGCAAATTTAGAAATGATTTAATTTATTAACAGTTTGTTACATTCATTCTTATAGAAATTAATTTACCCATGTTTCAGTTTTTTTTTTAAAAGTTACCTCTGTATCCAACACAAAAAGCAAGTTTATTTCCTTATCTCAAGTTTTTTTTAATAATTTTCTAACACTAAACATATAATTTAAGCAATCAAATTTTTATAATTTAAAGCTAAAACATAAAACATGTCAAACCTAAGTAAAAAATTATTATTAGGTATAATTTTTTTTTAAAAAATCAAATTAATGTAAATCTAGTTCATGCTAGAAATAATAATTATAATTATTTTTTAAAAGTACAAGTATCTTTTAATTTAGGTTCTCTTTACTAGAAATTTTATTATTGCATAAATAAAAATTCAGCACATAGAAAAATACTTCTGATATTCTGCAGGAAAATGAAATAATATACTTTATATTTAAAATATTTGAGGTAAACTTTAATATATTATGAACTTATTTTTAATTAGATAGAAATTCTTAATCACAAAAGAAGAAAATGTAAATAAAAGAAAACATTTTTTGGATATTTTTATAATCTTGTTTTTATAACATCAAATGCAATTACTGAAACATAAAATGCTTTATCAATTTGTTTGTTTATCTTTGAAATAAATTTCAAAAAACACATTCATTTTTAGCTTGGTATAAAAACTGTAAAAATAAGTAACTGTAATTTTTTCAATGCATATTTTTTGAACAGTTTTGTTTAAAGTATTTTTTCCCCAGAAGATTTAAAAATATTTATCATCGTATGAAATACTTTAATTGAAGATATTATGGCTTTCCTTGTAATTAATTATTTTGTCCATGGCAAAATGAAGCTTAGCTTTTTAAGATACATTATATAAAATTAAATGAAAATTTTTCAATGAATCCTAATGATGTGACTGAAAAAATTCTCTATTTAACAAAAATATTTTCCAAGTAAAAAGTTACATTGCAATTTTTTTTTACCTATAGAGAAAAATGAAAGAAACATAGCGAAAAATTATTATTCTATTGCTCTTCTAAATGTTTCAAAAAATATTTCAATTATGTTTCTAAAAACGTTTTAAAAGGTGTCTGGAATAACATTTAAAAGTTTCAATATTTTGATAAAAATTGATGAAAATGTAAAAGATATATGCTTACACAATAATTTTAACATTTTATTTTGTAATAAAATGTTAAAATTTCAAAGATATATAAAATGAAACAAAATTTAATGAAAGTTCAAAAACCTAAATATGTTAAAAATTAAAGGTTTTCAAATTATTTGTATAAGTATGATTTTTTTAAATATAATCATCAAATGAAATAGTTTTATTTTTAATATCTAAACAACTAAAAACTACAACTTTTTTTCAAAAAAATCTAAACCGGATGCTTATATAAAAGAGCATAGAATGTATGATTTAATTATATATTTTCACGGTTAATCATTAGTTATTTTTTCATGCATCTATTCAAAAGGAGAATTGTATGTTAATCTTATGTATAAAAGTAACACTAATACGATAGTCAAATTAAAATTTTCATATATATTAAAAAATTCCCTAGTGCTGAATATAAATGCATCTATCTCAAACATATCGTAAATGTGAAATGGATAAAAATTTTGAAAGCAAGATATAAATGCTTTAATTTATATGAAAAATTTAACTGACATATTAGTTTTATTTTCTAACATAAGATTAAAATACATGAGTGTAAGCCCTCTCATTATAATAACTGTAGTTCACTGTCTCAATTAACAGAAGGGCCCTTTAGCGACCACTCATCTTTAGTTCAGGTCAAGAGAGGCAAAATGAGATCATTGTGAAAAAACATTCACGTTCTTTGTCTTTAATTTTTGTTAGTGATTTTTAATTGTATTTTTGTAACTTAACCTTGATTAATACATAATTGCTAAAATAAAGGAACCGTTATTGAACCTAGCCCCTAATTTACCACTTTTAGTTTAATGTCCAAAGCTTTTTATGATTTAATTTACCTTAATTCACGTTTAAGATTCTGGCTGAAAGATACTGAAGGGGAAATTATGTAAAAAGCACACATTACTACGAGGCGTGTCCGGAAACTAAGTATCATTTCGTTCTACCACAACCGCAGTGGTGGTATTGGAGTTCAACATATGCACACTCTTTTCTCTGATTGATTAGGAGTCCAGTGACACCCTTACAGCGAGATTTTGTTGTTTGTAACAGTTTTAGTAAGTGTTCAAAATATTTAAGACGATTCCCAATCCCGTCGACATTAAAATTCGTTCTGTAATCCGTTTTTTGGAACTCAAAAAAATGTTATGCCAGTTGAAATTCATTATCAACTTGTAAAGATTTACAGTGAAAATGTAATGAATGATGGAACGGTGTGACGGATCTATACGCAGTTCTACTAATCCCTTCATATTGCTTTAAGGAAAATATTTATTTCAACCAACTTTCATCGAGTAAGGAAACGTGATTATGTAAATGAGGTATATTATATAAATTCTGTTTTCACGAGTTTGTGAGTGGACACGTTGGAGTTGGCGCCCTGAAGTTGATGCGGTGGAGTGTGCAAGTAGGAGGTAAAATAAAATCCGTGAGTTAGTCGTTAGTTGAAGATTGAAAAGGAGTGGTATTAGTTAAATATTACAGAGCGTGAAGCCAACGACATTGATCAAGCCGAAGAGAGCACCTGCAAGTTTCCAATGTAGGATCCGATGCATAAAAGTTCAAGTACTGTGAGTTAGATTAAGTAGAAGCTAGTTTAATTAGTGATCAACGTAGCTATATTTGAGCGTATTTAATCTGTCTTAGAAATAGTTGAGGGTCTGTAGTAGTATCCCCGTGTTATAGAATCTCACCTCCGCGCTCTACTATATTTCATCTACCTTAATTAGAACTGTATTGTGTCTGATTGATCATTAGAATTAATAAATTGATTAGATTGAAAACATGTATGTGGATTCTGTTTCTCCCACACAACTAGCCGGGTTTACAGATAAACAAGATTGTTCAGATGCAAGTAGAAACCAACCGCTATCACAACGGTGAGAAAATTTGTTCGACAATTCAATGACGAGCTCACCAATGTTCTTCAACAATAATGCACACAGTTGGCAACCTTTCGTTGTCAATTAGGATTTTCTTGAAAAACAGTGAATGAGAAAGTTCTTGAAAACAGACGATTCACTATAAGATTGCTTTATAATGGGTTTTCACAAACAGTTATTTTTCAGAAGAGGCTTTGTTTTATAGCAGCATCTTCCTTTGAAGAGGGTATAGACAAATTAGTTTATACCTGAACAATGGTGGTAAATATGTAGAAAAATAGTTTCTGACATGCTCTTTCATGTAAAAATAAATTTTGATCTAAAAAACATTCTGCGAGTTTTTCCTAAACGGAACTTAGTTTCTGAACATGCCTCGTACAATATAATCTAAAAGAAACTTCAAAGTGGGGAAATATTTCAAAAATTCAAAGTCATTAGAGGTCCATTTTCCTATTTTAAGCACACAAGTTTTCAGTTTCCTTTTTCATGTATTCTTTTTTTTTTTTGAAACACATACCTAAAGAGTAAAATAATGTTTTTTTTTATTAGTATTATTCTAATACTTTTGTTCATTTCCCAAAACAGAAGTATTTCTTCCTAGTGTAGCTGAAGTTGAGATGGCAGAGAAAAAAAACCCATAGCCATTCTGCTAAGTCTGGTTTTTCTTCATGTTGCGTCTACTTTAGTGATATGTTTTAAGAGTTCGCGATTTACAAAGCTGTGAAAACTAGTTTTGTTTTTAAATTCAGTTCCATTTTAAACATTTATTTAAATTGTTTGAAATTAAATATTTCAAGAACTTTTGTCCCTTGAGATTATTCATTTGAAAATCAAAAGTTTTCGGAAACTTTTACCATAACAAAATATTTTAGTCTCGAAAACATGGTTTTAAGTAGTTGGTAAATTTAAAATAGGGAAGATGTAGGATTACAGTAGACAATTTTTTTTTTCGTGATGTAGTGTAAATTGTAATGGATAGATGTTATTAAATAAAACTAATTTCATGATACTGAAGCTCATTAAAATGAATTGATATATGCAACAAAAAATATATGAAAAACTTCGCAGAATAATCATTATAAAAATGTTATACAATATGAAATAAATGCTAAACTTTGAAATAAGTATTACAATACATGGGGAAATACACTCAAGAGCCAAAACATTATAACCACCCCTACATTTTGCAATAAACTCGCCTGGATGACGTGGAAGGCACGTGATCAGGTGGAAGTGGCATTTAACTGCTGCTGCGGAGTTTGAAGAATCATTCTTTCACTTACTTCTGCGTGTGATGCGAAATGCTGAGGATCTAAACGACTTTGATAGGGGGCAGATTGTAATGGCTCGAAGGCTCGGAACAATTATTTCCGAAACTGTACGACTCGTGGTTTGTTCGCGATCTACAGTTGTTAGTACTTATGCAAAGTGGATGAATGACGGTGAAACCAGCAGTAGACGACAAGGTGTTGGACGTCCACACGTTATCAAAGAAAAAGTTCGTCAGAGACTGTCTCGCATGGTGAAGCAAAACCGGAGCCAGACAGGGGCTCAGCTGACAGCCCAAAACAATACATGGCTAAGTAGAATAGTATCGGAGCACACTGTTCAGCGGACACTGTTGGTTAGGGGGTTACGCAGCAAACGTCCCCCTCGTGTGCCTTTGTTGACCAAGCGTCATCGCCAACTGCGCCTGCGCTGGGCCCGGGAACATCGAGACTGGTCCATGGATCAGTGGGAGAGAGTTGCCTGGTCAGATGAATCATGGTTTGTCATTCATCACGCCTATGGCCGTGTCAGGATACGCCGTCTTCAATGCGAACAGTTGGTCTCTCAATGTACAGTATGTCATACACAGGCCGGTGATGGCGGTATTATGCTTTACGGGACGTTCTGTTGGGAGTCTCTGGGACCCGTGGTTGTGGTAGAGCAGGCCATGTATGATACAGGGTATCTGAACATCATTGCGGACCAGTTGCACAATTATATGACCTCTGTTTTTCCAGCTGGAAATGGAATGTTCCAACAGGACAACACCCCGTGTCACAAGGCTAAAATTGTGTTGGAGTGGTTCCAGGAACATGATGCTGAAGTCCAGTTAATGTCCTGGGCGCCTAACTCACCGGATCTCAATCCGATAGAACACATTTGGGATATCATGGGACGGCAGCTCAGAGTTCAAGGATCACTAATTCGCAATATCTCGGGTTTGCGTGACCGTTGCTTAAACATCTGTTACAATCTGTCACCGGCCATATACCAAGGACTTGTCACATCCATGCCAAGGCGGGTTGAAGCTGTGTTGCACGCCAAAGAAGGGCCAACTCGTTATTGACAGGTGGTCATAATGTTTTGGCTCTTGAGTTTATTTTAAAGTAGTGTGCTTAAAAACAAATGGAAGAAGACATGTTTAAATACATGACGGGATAAAAGACTATTTTAAGTTAATATTCTTAACTGCTCAGAGGTATTTTTGTGTTTTTAATATTTTTTACTCAATGACTTAGTTAAATTTCCACTATTAAAAGTACTTTAAATAGTCTTAAAATGAATTTTTAACTAAATATTAATGTCTGGGAATAGTGTTGTAAAATGAATATTGTGTGCCAAAACATAGAGATATTTACAATTGTATCATTTCAAAAAAATATTATCATTGCATGCCTTATAAAAACTACCCCAACAAATACATGTCAACTCTGCACTTTTATTACAAGAAATAACTTTTTAAGTAAGGTTAAAATTAAAATATTTATATCAGCACACCCCTATAAAAATTAGAATATTTATCTTCAAAGTATTGATAAAACTAACATGTGTCAAATATATCTAAATTTTGAATGTTACAAACATATTACGTATACATATATTTTTTCATTAGATTCAATTCAAAGACCATTTTATTTAAAATTTGTAATCATTATAATTACAACTTTTTTTATTGTGAAGATTAATTATGTGCTATATTAACGCATATTCGATATTAATTTTTACTCATAAGCAAATTAAAAAAACTATTTATGATACGTTGTTGAGAACATCATCAAAATTGCTTAAATTTGTATATTATTACGTCGGAGATAGTTTAAATATGTACGAAAAAGCTTAGTAATGAACATTTTTAGTGTTGCTTCTTACATATATATATATCAACGTTTTAAAAATTAATCTTTTCAAATAATATACAAATTCCATAATGAAATTTATTTGAAATTTTATTTACAAAATAAAACTTGAAAAAAAAATAGCCCCTAATTTAAGGTTAATTTCATAAGTCAAGTAAAATTAAATCGATAGTAAATTTAATTTTCTTTATTTTCCTTTTTTATCTTTTCTTTGCTATTAATAAACCAATTGCTATTGATCACAAGTACGAAATTTACTCCCTCATAACTTACAAATTTAAAGAACTAAAATTTTATCTAACAAATATTTTTTATAAATTTGCGTAATTAAAAAAAGGAAAAAATTAATTACTTAATTAGTTTTTTTAATAGGACATACACTTAAAATTTTTGAATTTTCAATAATTATAAATGCAAAAAACAAAAAATAGCAATCTGTATGCTTTTTAAGAACTGATACAATATGTATAAATTATATGTGAATCCCTCCACCATTCACACATTAACGTATAGCAAAGTTAAGACACAGAAAATAACATGCTAATTAAGGGGAGGGGTAGAGAAATTTTTAGAACTTTATTTCTCCCATAAATGTGAGATCATACTTTAACTGTCCGCAAACCAAACTGAGAAATAATATAATAAAGCTAAATTATGCAGCAAATGCATACAAGCTCCTTTGTGATTTATTTAAAGGGTCAACCATAATAAGGCTTATTTATAATAAGCTATAAAATTTCTCAACCATAGTAATTACTACCATCAAAAAATAATCTCCCAATTTTGCATAACTTATAATATGGGGTCTCAGGGGTATTAATTTTGTCTCGAGGGCCTAAAATATAAACAATTTTCCTATAGATATAATTCTATGAAATTAAAATTAAATAATTTGAATCTGTTTACAAAAGAATGAGGTTTCATAAAATATCAAATGATTAAAATATAATCATAATTTTAATAGTTATAAGCTTATGAATATTAATTAATATTTCTGTAATAAATATTAAGCAATTATTACGTTAAACATTCTATTTTCTAAAATAGCATGCATTTTTTATTTGA
The DNA here is from genome assembly GCA_019973975.1 of Trichonephila clavata. Classification (NCBI taxonomy): domain Eukaryota; kingdom Metazoa; phylum Arthropoda; class Arachnida; order Araneae; family Nephilidae; genus Trichonephila; species Trichonephila clavata. Next base: position 247,482 of record BMAO01004161.1, read on the forward strand.
TGTATTAAACTTTGCAGAATTGTAAAATGCATCATTCTCGTTATAAATCGTACTTAATTTTAGTTACATATACTTCTTTTTTAAAAATATTTAAAAAATATTAAACTGTAAAAAAAAAATTTAATTAGTGTTTTTTTAAATTTTTTAAAAGAAGAGAAATTTGTTATTATATTTATGTAAAAAAAAATTACAGTGTAATAAGGATGCACACTTAACTTTATAAATTAATTTACCGCTAGTAGTTAGAACTACTATTTTAGAATATATACACGCGTAAAACTTAATCAATATTTCTTACAGAAATTTTCCTTATTTCCCCATGCTTAATATTTTTAAAATTATGATTATATTTTAAACATTTCACAATTTTTTGAAGTCTCATTTCTTTACAAATATTGTGTAAGAGATAGTAATTATTTAAGGGGCCACAGTACGATTTAATTGACAAAAATCGGTCAAAAAATCAAATTAATTTTTTTCCGATTAAATTATTTGTTATGTACTTTTCTATAACCTGACAATATTTGAAAGCTCTAAACTTAAAAAACACAGAACTATGATAGCTTTTGCGCGTTAGTTTTTATTCCCATCCCTATGGCAAATCAAAATTTTAAACTTACTTATATCGGAAAGATAAAATAACTAGTTTGTCTTCATTTAAAATGCTAAGGCATTTTTTCTATGGTGCCTAATGCTTTGAATTTTTTTAACCTATTGCGAATAGTACATATAACAAAAGTTGGTATGCATTTTTAAATCAAAGAAATACTTATTTTTTAAAAATAATTGAACTCAGAATTTGTACATTTTTTAAGGAATTTTCAATAAGCATTCATAAAAAGAAGTATTGTACGAATACCAATCATGTTATCGAAAAACCCATACCAACTTTTGTTATGCATAGTTTGACGTACTTGAAAATCAAATTTCATGCGTGTATGTAAACATTTGTAGATGAAGTAGCATTTTAAAATCACTTCATAAATTTTAAGTTTTTTCCTTAAAAAAATTAAATGACTAACTTTTCATACAGTTTTGAGCACAAAATCTGTTTTATGTAGTACACACACATAGGAAGCAACCAAAAAATTTTGAAAATCCTTAAATTAAAAATGTTTGCTTAAATCGTGCCATGTCCCCTTAATTTTAAAGATTTATATTTATTTAAAAATTGTTTATATATCCAGCCTTCGAGACAAAGTTAACACACCGAGAGAACTAGTATAATAGAATAAACTCAACAAATTTTATATAACAGTAAAATGTACCATCTAATCAGTATTCAAAATCAAACAATTACCTTTATCGTGTACTTAACACTAGTTACGTAACACCAAACGGAGTTGTTAGCTCTAAACAGCCAAGAACTGAAAATAGCATCGCGTGCCAAATGTCGTAAAACAAGGGTTCCAGAGGAAGAAATACGGAGTTTCCGATTCTAATAACAATTAGTTTCCAGGTTCGTGTAATTAGCAAAACCCGAGACTTACAAGAGAATAGTGAGTCTGCTACCCAACAATTGTGGAAGCATTCTTTTTGTTTTAATAGGAAGGCTGAGGTGAGTGATGTGAGTGTTAAAACTAATCTTCGTAATTGTAGGCTGGAAAGTTGAACATTTGCATGCGTTATTTACGTTTTGAGTTTTATGTATGTGTTACTGAAGTACAAGAGTATTATTGCACTTTTTTGTGGTTCTGAGTAGTGACAGTGCTATTAGCATTTTTTGAATAGCTAAATTACTTTTTGGTTTTTTTGTAAGCTTCACATAAACAATTGGTATTGGGAATGATGTTTGAAGAAAAAGAAATAATTGGAATTATGCACGGTTATGACTTGCTTAACGTATTTCTGCAAAGAAGAGAATTAACAATGTGAGCTCATGCCAGGAAGTATATACTATATATATATATAATACAGTGATGCTGATGATTGAATTTTAAAACTTTAAGCAGAAAATATAAAAAAAAGTGAGTCATATTAGTACTAACTTTGTGTAATGAATTTTTAAAAAAGGTTAAATATAATTTATATCCGGATGTGTAATACGTTAATATTACTTTCTGTTGCATTTATTTTCTTTTAAAATTGTAATATTTACAAGCAAAGCCGTTCCTTTAGTCATAATGGCGATTAGATGGAAACTTGGTGAAATCTTGACAATGGAGCCAAGTTGGCATCATTTTTGGTGACCATGTTGGCGACTTGGCAATTACTTTGGCGACCATTTTTGGCGAGTTCGTGACTTAATGGATTCTTCTGGAGAGTACAGGAGAAATCTACTTACTAATGCCACGATCTATGACGCAAGCGGATTTTTATCGAAAGACCTTTCGGGCGTATAAATAGTTGCTCTTCGAGACTTAGTTAGTTGTGTTTTGACCGTGAAGAGTCGATCAATGATTAGTTACTACTGCGTTTGTTGTGAAGCACGAGGGAGAGTGCTCGTGTATAATCTTAAACATAATTGTATTTTATACACTGATAAATATGTCTGATCACCGCAGAAGTTGTGAAGGCCTGAGATTCTGCAAATATAGCTGCTATATTTCAAGAAAATTTTTCGACAGTAAATTTCCTTCGCTCCTGAAGAACTGTCATGTTCTTGTAGGCTGATTTGCATAAAATCCTTGAACCCCGATCAACGTAACAATATATAAATGCCAAGAATGTAACTTAACTGAAGTGTCACTGGAAGAAACTCAAGCTACAAGTAATTATAGATTTTATATCATCCGATGCACATGAAAGTGAAATATTACGTGCAATACCGCGGCAAGAAACTTCGAGAGCACCCTTAAGTGAGAGGTAAAATTGAGGAGGGTAGTTTGACGAATGTCGCCCAAAAGTTTTGAATTGACAAAAGTACTACATCACGAGAATGGAAAGCCTTCTTAATAAGGTTCAGCCTTAAGAAAAGTTAATGGTAGTCGGTCAAAGAAGACAAGAAGAGATAACCGATGCGACGTAATAAAATGAATGTGGAAGACTTACAGCAAACATCGGATAAAACTGCTCAGCACCTGCGTACAGCAATTAAATTACACACACAGGTACTATTTGTTTATTGGGTCCAAACAAAAAGGTAGCCACCCATCCGGTATAGTGGTTAGTGACGCTGACTTCGGTGCTGTAGGGCCTAGGTGTTCGAATCCCGGAGAAGGCATGGATATTTGTGTTGTAATCCTTCTTACCTTTGTAATGCGTGCATCAAGCTTACTTCTGTGTAACCCCCCGTGTGATACTTTTGTGACGTTTAGGTTTATAAATGCTCTCATTAAAAGAAAAAGTACTCTAGTCGTCAGTGGTCTCGTACTCTATAAACCAATAACAACAGCCCATCGGTGATCCTTTTTGCATTTGTAACACCAACACAAAAACTGGACGTCTCATCAATTTGTTCACGTTTTCTGTAACGGTAAGAATAGTTTCAGTCTAACAAAGGATTTTTGGCGCTATTTGATATGAAGAGAAGATAAGACACGTTTCATTCTTATATTCACATTATGGAAAAATATAGTTGAAGGTGGTACTTGTCTGCTTGTGTGCAAGGGCATGATTGACGTATAGACGAACTTCCAAATTTTTAACAGATATTCAATTTCCGGAGATCGTTACATTGAGATATGAGCCCACATTTTTTCCCCGAGATTCCATTGTTTCATATATATTGTTCTTATTAAAACGTAATATCAATGATTTAGCCAATTTATATTAAGATATTTATGAAAAATATATTCTCATATTACTGTTTCTTCTTATTTTCTCTCTTTTTGTGTGCGCATATATGTATTGGATAATTTTATTTTTAGTAGAAATGTTTTTTTTTATATCTAGATTTATAGTTTATCCTTATTAAACTTTACCTAAAATTAACAAAATCTAACAGAATACTTGCATAAAATTTTGCATATTACGGGTGAAAGTAATTTTTTAATTTTAACATGATGATTTCCTTTTGGAAGAGTAATATTTGTATATCATTGTAAAATAATACATTACACAGTTATTCATTATATAATTGTTATTTAAGGATGATTGTGATAAAATTAATGTATTGAAATTGTTAAATATTTTTAGACTATAATTATGGATTTAAGTTTTGAAAAATGTACATTGTACATTTTATTAAATTTACAACTGGTAATACATTTTTTTGCACATTTAAACATAGATGTTGCTTTCATTTCACAAACAACGACAACAATTTGATTATTTTGTTTAAATTTAAAAAAAAATTAATTTTTTAAAAATTTTTTAACACATTCTATAACGGTAAAATATTTTTAGCATTTGTATGTTATATTTATTATACTATTTTTTATACGCGTTCACTTATTTGGGCATATATTATGTGATTGCATTTTTTAATGGTAATATAGTAAATTAATGGTTTAGATATACTGCAAATTAATCTTATTTTTTAAGAAAAAATTAGGCAAAATAAAATTTGAAAGCTGCTGGTGTGGGATGAAATTTTGCTTACCATTGCAGTTCTATCTCCGAGTCTAAAGTTTGTTTATGTACTACTCTGGATATTTTACTTTATATGTACCTGCATGAAGTGATGATAAGTTATAAATTTATAGAATCTGAACTTATATACATATAAAGTTTCATTTTATACAGATAATATAATTTGCTTAAAAGAATTTTTAAAATTCTGTAATAAAATGCTTTTGGAATTAATCACATTTAGCATCCTTTTTCTTATATTATTATTGTTACCAAGCTTCCTTTCTGTTATCTGCAGTCGTTTTAGATTTATATTGTATTTTCCGAGATATTAAAGATCAATGTGATGAATTAATCGAATCAAATATCAAATTTTTGAGCTAAACCTCAATTTTAAGGTCTTTTTTGAGCTTCTTATTTACTCTGTGTTTAGCAAAAAAAAATAATAATAATGGAAATTATTTAGTTTTGAGTCGTTTATATTTTCTTCCCCAGATTAATGATTTGCGCTCAATGAAATATTTTTCAATAAGATATACTTCATCTATATTATTATATCATGGAAATATATTTATTTATTTTGCCATATTAATAATGCATTATATAAATCACTAAAAATAATTATATATAAAATGATTATGCAGAGGAGATTTAAAAAAAAATGATTTGTGCTTTAGGTAATGAATAAAAAATTATTTTTTTTACAAAGTAAATCATAAAATATGTATAATATGATTAATTTTAAAATTGCAATTCATATCAATGTGCAAAATATATGCATACATGTACCAGAAATAGCCCGCAACAAAAAACAGAAAGAAGAAAAATGATTAAATGTGTTCGCAGTATGGCTTTTGCATTTGTGAAACGGATTACCAAACAAATGCTTCTTTTCAATTAAAGTATTCTAGATATAGAAAAATTAGGTGCTTTTTATTTTTTACTGAAACTATATTATATATTTAAAACTTATTTAGCAATACTTTTAGCTGAAATTGGTATTACAAGTTATATTATACCCCAGATTTAAAAGGCTCCAGTTTTTGTTCCAATAATATTTAAAAATGGCCAGTGTTCATTGGGAACAAAAACCATTTTTCTTCCTTCAGAAAACTTTCTTTCTCTTTTTGTTTTTAATAAAACAATTGCCCGTGTATGTGTAATTGAATACAATTTTTGTTTTTGGAATAAAGTTTATGACGCAAAGTAAATTAAATAGCACAAAGAAAAAGGAGAAAAATGGCAAAAGAAAAATTTCATTTTTTTTTTTTTTGAAATTCTCTTTGAGACTCTTAGTAACTAACCCTGAATAAATTGCCTCGGCTCAGAGAAAAGGTTTCCAGTCCCTCTAAATCATTAGTTAAAAACGTTCCCGTTAATGAAACTTTATGCGTAACTTCATACTTTTTTTTAGTTTTTGTACTCTAAATCCGTAAGCTTACCACGCCCTAGAATGAAAAACAGCTGCACAATTCTGCGGGAATGGAAAGAAAAAAAAAACAATATGCCGAAAAAATGTGACAGCAAGGAAAATATTTTAATTAGCTTTTATGGTAGGATTTTACGAGGGTTTTATCTATGTCGGTTATTTTCTGAGACTTTGTTTCGTGAAATTTCAGTGTCATAATGCAATTACTGCGTTTTTAATTAACGTTAGTTAATGGGTTTCCAAAACGCCAACTTCCGGATTTTGGATTTAGGAGCGCCATTATACACCCGTTTTCTATTATGTTAATAATTTCTTCTATTTATGAAAAAAAATGCAACACATTTTTATATTTCGCAGCTGCTACAAAGAAAACAACGTGTTACTCATCTTTAAAGCCATAGCAGCTGCTTTTTTACTCGTACATTACACGAATTAAAATCGGAAGCTTTTACGCAGTTAATCACTTTCGTACTTAAAGTGATTCAAATGGACAGGAATAAAATTTAATATTATGTGAGAACAATTAGGAAGTGTATTATAATGTAACTTAAATTTTTATGAATGGGGGAGTAATTCCATTTACACTTCAAGAAAGAAGACTTAGTTTTATTAAGAACAATATATTCCGAAGGCTTATGTAATAAACAATAATGTGCGTTTTTATGTTATTTCACGCCATTTTTTGTGAAATATCCTTTTTTTAGTGTTTCTGTAATGAAGTATAATTAAAATGGCATTTATAAAATAACAGCCATTTCTTGAAATTCAAATTTGAACTTGAGCTCAGTTGTTTGAATTTTAGATATTTAGATCTTTTGAACAGTTGGTTTTAAATGTATTAGCTTTGTCATTTTACAAAACATTAAATATTATTTTTACTGTTAAATGTGCAACAAAAATCACAAGTATCTTTTTTTTTTTAAAAAAAAATGTCCTATTTTAATCATACAAACATAAATCTTAGATATTGATCTGAATATTTTGGTAAATACAATATCTCCTTTGAATATCTTAATTTTTAACTTCGTACAACTAATTAAAATTGTTTAACTGTTACTGTAAAAACTAATTAAAACAGCTTGTATTCCGTTCCAGATCACATCAATTGAAATTACCACATGAATATTTTTTTCCTTAATCATCTAAAAGAGTGTCTCTCAAACAAACTGTGTTCATAAACCTCTTCTTATGCCAAAAAATCGTAATGGGCCCTTAAATAAATTAATTATTTCAAAGCAAAAGATTAAAAGTATTAAGAAAAATAAAAATGGAATTTATAAATATTATATGCTATTGCTATTTTATAAATATTAACCTCAACAAAAGTAAAATGCTGGTAATAATCTTATGTTCAAAACATCACACACAATTTAATTAAAAACTTACATATCGTACTTTAACAATTAACATTGCAAAGAATATTACTGCTTACTTGTAACACAGGAAAATTCTTTGAAGAATATTAGACTCCCCCTGCCAAGTAAGGTTTTGGGTCCCAAGCCGTACTTGGTGTCATGCATTGGGTCCCCTAGAGTCCTGCCCCCTCAGTGATTCGGGGGTTTGGGAGGTGCAGTTACGCCACTGTGTGCCGACGAGATTTTTATATAAACAGTCGTGGAAGGGCGCATTCGTAATCAGCCCGACTTCATGCGATGTTTGTCATTATGTGTATTGCGGCGGTCTCCACTAAAGGACCCATTTGCTGTTAGGGAACTGGTGACGTCTCAACGGTCATGGAGTTTTGCGTGGGGAAATGTGCGAGACCGGTCACATCGACTCTTATATTCAAAGACAAGTCAACCTTTGACCTTCCTTTATCCAGCCAACATAGAGATGACCAGTACATTTCCCACGCCCACCTCCATCTTTAGAGTCCACTGTGGGAGGGGTACAAAGACCGATAGCCGAATTATAATCCCGGCTACGTCCCAAACAGAAATGATTCTGTCTCACGTGCCGCTTTTGTGAATTTTACGTATTCCACCTTTAAATAGATATCAGAAGGGAAAACCCACAGACTCCCGAAACGCTACGATATTTTACAGAAGCTACAGAGACACTTCTACTAGCTTTAATACTCTATCACGCTTCAACGGATTCTCTCTCCGATCGACTTCTAGATTCACTTGGACGTTCTCGGACCTAAAGTGACCAATCAAGGCTCACACCTACGATGATCCCAATGTCGTCCTAACGCAGCCTTTCACAAGAGTGACCCAGCCTTAACAGCTACCTTAGCAGTGCTACACCTTAGCAGTGTTTTGTGTATGAATCTATAAAATATTCTACTCTAAAATTTAAATTTCTTACACTAAAATTTTTAACATGCCAATATGATGATTAAATTATTTTAACTTTTATATTAATGGAAATGAATCCCAAATGTTTTATTTTATATAACTTTTGAAAGTCTTCTTTAGTTATCCACGCACCCCCAAATTATTTGAAATTTCCCAATAGTCACAAGTAGTCCCAGGGGTCGGTACTTCCATAAAAAAAATTAGTGAAAGAAGACTTTTTTAAGATGTTAATAATTATTTCACAAGGAAATTTAGCCAATGATCTTAACTTACATACTCAAAGATTATAGCGTACTCTTACAGCTTTAAAAAATTGTTATGAATTTTTGTTTGACAAATGCTTGAAATAGTGTAAATAATTTATATCTGGATGTGTAATATGTTAATATTATTTTGTTGTATTTATTTTATGTTAAAATTGTAATATCAGCAAGCAACGCCGTTCCTTACATTATAATGGCCATTCATTGGAAACTTGGCGAAATGTTGGTGATAGAGAGCTAGTTAGCATCATTTTTGTCGACTATGTAGAAAAACATATAGATGCTTTTGGAAACTACCTAAGCACAAACATATTAACATCATGATCTATGACATAACCAGGACTTTCAAAAAAAAAATCCCTGCAGCCTATAAATAGGAGTCACACACCGAGACTGAGTCAGTATTGTTTCAACCGCTGAAGCGTCGACTAGCGATTAGTTGCTACGATCCAGCGAGTGCTTGCGAATAATCTTAAACATTACGTATTTGTATTTTCTGACACTGATATTTGTGTCTAAGAGCTGTAGAAGGTGCGAAGGCCTTCTGGGATTTAATTTGATAATTTTGCTGCTGTATCCTGTAGTTAATAGATTGTTTTTCTGCTTTAAATTAGCATTGCTCTTGAATAACTTTTTTGCTCTTTGAGGCTAATAGCATATGATCAACGAACCCCGATCTACGTAACACAGTGCTTCTCAAACTTTCAATATTCGCGACTCAATATTCAGTCATAATTTTCATCGTGCTCCCCTTCCTACAATAACAAATGTATTGAATTCAATAATACTATACATGGATGCTAAGGCTACAACACGACTTCAACCTCTTACGTGCAACCGACGTATATAAACGTCTCGCTACGTATATATACGTCTTTCTGAAGTACGATATTTTCTGTGCACTACTATCCATAAAATTATTCCGAAGGCTTTGGAAGGCAATAAAAAAGGACCTTGAAAGTGTTTGTGAAGGACTTATTTCCTAGGATTAGATTATTTAGTCCTTTTCTCCCTCCTCCATACATGACATACGCGTGCCTACGTGGAAAACGGTGGCATTGGGTAGCGATTTGCGTAACTTTCACAACCGGCAGTTAAGGGATTTATTATAAACCTTACAAATTATTAAGATAAATATTAATATTTGGATATCCTTTTTAATATGACAGGCCAATGGGCCATTAGTAATTCTTAAACTTGTTAACTTAGTACTGTTAAGTTAATTATAAATTCATTGTGTAGTACTGATACATTTACTAGTGCATTATATTAGTGTAAATGAGTATTTTATTTTTTAATACGTCAGAATGTATTTTGTTTGTGTGTTTACTTTTTCATAAATTTATAATTTTCTTAAATAACCATTTGTTTTCGACTTTTCAATATGCTCGCGTCCTCCCCTCGTAGAGTTATCCCGCCCCTCTAGGGGGCTTGCCCCACAGTTTGAGAAAAGCTGACGTAACAATATTATAATTCAATTAGTGAACGTATCGAAAAATATAATAAATACATCTTCCAAAATTAAGTCTTAGTTAATAATATGTTTTGCCAGCCGAAATCAATATACGAGTCCCTTAAATGGAAAAAGGAATATGTATAAGAACATATAACACATGGAAAATTATTATCTTAAAAGAAATATGACCTTTAATTACAGATAACGTACTTCTATACCTTTCGATTTAAAAACGACATCCATTTAACATAAAAGCCTCTTAAGAAACAAATATAATGTGATTCCTTAGTTATAAATAACTTTATACGCTTAAAGGAATAAACGTTTTTTTTTTCCAGAAAATCTGATTTAAGTTACAAGACGAATAAATAGCAGTAACAATAGAGATAAAACTAAAAATGTATTTACAGAGTAAATGCAAATTACTGCCAATGCGTGAATATATATTTAAACATTAAAATTCTTACTTTTTAAAGTTACGTTGGAACTTTTAATCTTTCGATTTTGTTTTTAATATAACTGTTCTTTGCTGAAAGAAATATTTTAAAGACTATTAATGGATATTTCCTCTTAAGTATAGTTTGTTACTTTCAATCTGAGGGGAAAAAATTGTAAATATTCTTACATTTATATCGAAGTTTGAAAAGTTTGGTTCTTTAAAAAAATTTAAAAAAACAAGTTTCTGAATAGGAGGAGAGAACACGCAAATAAATTTGTACTTCCATTTACGTTCCAAGTGAAAGGCTAACTCAAATACACGTTTTCTTAAAATTCAGAAATGAGTTAAATGCATTTACAGCTTTAAAACAGAGCACTTAACAGATACCTTTTCAAAAGATTAAGCAGACACTAATTAGCATTGTAATAGGAATGAACATTTTTCTCGTTCTCTTACAAAAGCAGTATTAGGAGGAAAAACCTCTTTACATAAATAAGCGAAGTTGAAATTAGAAAGTAAAGAGTTCTCTAGGAAAAAAAGAACTTAGACGTAAGAGTTCCAGGTTCTATTTATTCATTTCAAATATATATGACATTACTTATTTAAAAGAAGATACTAATTCAAACCCCGTCTACAAACAAAAACACCTCAGATTTAAATTGTAGATTAAATATCGAAACGGGAAATAGGAATATATTTTCTTTTAAAAACTTCCATTACATCTTTTTCGCAAACAGCATTTAATCAAAACGGGCAAAAAATAAAGAAAAAAAATAATAAACGTTTGAAAAGATATGTATTTCGTAAGCGGGCAAATAGGCGGAAGCAATGATGGTAAAACAAGTTTCTGAAAGACTGAAATGTACGAAGTAAAATATATCGTAATAAAATCTAATATGTATTTCAAGTCGAATATGAAACAGTTGCAGTTACGAGCATTATGACTGCAAAACATAAAGAGAATTCCGCTTTCGAAAGTATTATGAAGTGAAAAAAAGATCGATTCACCGATAAAAATTTTGTCTTTTTGTTTTGTTCAAAATGATAAGTTAAAAAAAGACAAAGACGGTCCTTTTTGAGTCATTTTCGCTTTGGAAGTGGTTACATAAATAGTTGCAGTTACAGTTAGAGAGGTATTTGTTCTTTGGAAATCTGTTCAATAAAATGATTTGGCAAATAGCGAGAGGCAGTAAAGTAATTTATGTTGGGAGAATGTAAATTTAAAGGTACTTTTTATTGCGTTGAGTATTATATTCTCTTCTGTGTGGTTTTGCATTTAATTCTACATTGCTTCAAATTATTAATAAGAGAATGCTAAACTAAGAACTTCGATAAACCTTTTTTTCATTTTGAAAACTTTTTTTTTAAACATAGCCATTATAAAAATCAGTTTAAAATAGAGCTCTATGTTTATTAATAAATATTTATTTAGCGATCTAATATTAAAGAAAGACTATGCAAAACATGTAACACAAAAAAGTAGAAACTAAAAAACATCTAGAGAGTTTCATTTGAGCATTTTTTTAATTTTAACGACAACGCAAGATAGTAGCTAGTATAAACACATAACATAACAACACATTAGAAAACTGCGACTAAATTTAATACCACTCTATATCCGATTGAAAAAAAAATATTAAAACTGTTTCTTCATATAGTGATAATATTTACAGGATATATTATTAAAATATTATTTTTATTTTAAACATGTAACTAAAATGTTTTAATTTAATTGCATTTATTTTGATTTTGATAAAGGGAAAAAATAACTCAAAATCATTATTCAAAGGGCAAAAATAACGTAATGTAAACATTTCGTTCAATTGTAAATATTTACCCAATAAATATTTCCTTGCGTTTTGAAAAAATGCAAAAGGAATTAAAACACACACACCACACACACATATATATATATATATAATGAAATATGTGAAAAGTTGTACTACCTACAAGGCCAAATATGCGTAATATATATATTAAATACATACAGTAATACATTTACGGATAAGACCAATTAAAACTTTCGTTATAATTAGCAATATAAAAGAAACATTTTGAAAAAAAAAGCAAGCACTGCTGTTCATTCGAGGCAGACAAGAGATTTTGCAGTTAGATTTGTTAGAAATATGACATACGGTATAACGATAAACAGAATGAAAATAAAGCCTTCTTAAAAGGGAATAAGATGATGAAATGAGTACGTTGAGTAGTAGCACATTAATATCAATGGTGCCGCACCACCTGGATATACCACTGGCCACCACTGCTATATTATTCCGCATTGAATGAAAAATGTTTTGGATGCCATGTTATGGTATGATAGCCCTTTGCGGTTTCCAACTATTAAAGTTGATCCAAAGTATTAAAGAGCAATGTATGCCGGGAAAATCATTATCTTATCATTGTTTATACGTATCTGATAGATACCAAATTCAGAAAGCATAAAGGTCAAGACAGCAGTTTATAATTCGATGGGCGAAGAAAACTAGAAAATGAAGTATCACGCGCAGTCACGAATTAACATGTTGAAATGCAACCTCAAGTTCTGGAAGAAAGGGAAGGCCAAATCTTAAAAGTATTGCGCTGGCTGATTCTAACACCGGAATTGCAAACTATGGGATGTGATAGCGGAAACCAATACCACAGCAACTCATAATGCAAGATGCAAGACCAGTTAAGCCAATGAATACGGCAGCATTTCACATTTTATCCACTGTGTCTTCAGATTCTAATCCAATATTGGTGTGGATAACCCGAGATACTCATTGTAAAAACAGCCCAATTCAGTGTTTCTCAAACTTTCAACATTTGCGACCCAATTTTCAATCGTAATTTTCATCACCTCCCCCTTACAATAACAATTTATTGAATTCACTAATGATGTACTTTGATTCTCAAACTACAATAAGACTTTAAATTATTAAGTACCACCAGCGTATGTAAAACTCTCGATCTGCCAAAGCGTTAATTGCCCGACGTATATATACGTCTTTCCGAAGTGCGATCTTTTCTGTGTACTGCTATCCATAAAATATCGAAGGCTTAGAATACAATAAAAAGATCTTGACAGTGTTTGTGAAGTATTTACTTATTTCAGGTCATTTGCCTATTTATTCCCCCACCCCTCCCCCAGTACATCACATAAGCATGTATACGCAGAAAACTGTGACATTGGGGAGCGATTCTTTACTTTTAATAGGCAGATAAGTGTTATTACTTGTGTATAATTTTATATATGTCAAGCCCATGAGATTACTGTTAATTATTAAACTTATTCTTTAGTATTGTTAAAATGAGTTACTCAATACACTGTGCAATACCCATATATTTATAAGTTTATTGTATGTTTAAACGAGTATTTTATTTTTTATATTATGTCTGGATGTATTTTATTTTACTTCTTTTCAGTAACTTAATAATGTTTAAAATAAATATTTCACTTTCTTCTTTTCAATATGCTCGTGACCCCTCCTTGGGTTATCCCGACTCCCTAGGGGGCCGCGCCCTACAGTTTGAGAAACGCTGACCTAATCAGCTTAAAACTCGACAGTGTTAGAAGGATCAGCAACTATATTACCAATGCCTACCTTTATTAACAATTCCGTCTTTTAATAATTGAAATTAAATTAAATCAGCTGACAGTCTGTTATTATATTATATATATGAGTGTGTGTTCCTTCCATTTTAATATAAGTGGTCGTACATATGTGCTTCTTACCTTGGAAAAGCAAAAACTCTTCTTTTATAACTTTGAAGAATTCTGTCTATATTTCAAATATACCCAATATGAAAATAATTTACATAAAAGTATTATCAGCATAGAACTTTACTCATCTTTAGATTATATTACCAATGGAATCTATACACAATTGATTACGTACTCCAAAAATATAATAAAATTTAAGCTAATAACGGTATATATAATAAGGGATTAATTAGAATTCATATCAAAAACAATAACTTTTGTGGTTAGCTTTGCTAATTGCAAAGCCTAAGCACATTTATTTCTTAAAGTAATAAAACGATATTTTTATCTTGTAAATATTCTTAATTTTATGTTTGTTTGATATTTTTTTTAAAATATGTCTTAGCTAAATATTAAAGCATAACTGATTCAGTAATGGATATTGAGAATATGAAAAATTTTGATAGTAAAAAAAAAAAAAAAAAACGTATGTTGCTCAAAGATTTTACTCGAATAGTTCAATCAAATTTCTATATGATCAAATTAAGAATTCCATGAATTCCTTAAATGATACAAAATGTTTTCATTGTAATTGGAAAATGATACACAAGGATAACAAAATTTAATGAAAGAACTTAGAATATGTAATACAAAGGAGTAATATTCTCGACAAACTTTAAGTGGTGAAAAGTAACAAAAATATCCAATGAAATATTTCCAATATCTGCCTTTCAAGGTATCATCCTATTTCAAATGCTTTTTACTTCATGTGAATCACATAAAAAACTTTTTTTTCTAATTCAGAATTAATTCTAGGGATTCTTCATCTTCAGTCTGCTTCAGATCAATACGAGATTTGATTCGTTTTCTAAAAGAATTTTTTCCCGAGAAAAATGCAAATCCATCGATATTCCTGAATAAATAGCTAAGTGAAATGAAACTGCCTCGGGGTACGTAGCAAAAATTTTTAGAATGAATAAACCGACAAAAAAAAGTTGGACAGATGCACAAAAAAAAGTCTAATCAAATTTTAAAAGACTTCATCTCTTGCAAATTGATCGGTTGAGCTCTGTGAAGCATATCGGAAAATATATTTATATATAGAAAGAGAAAAACTTAACCTAATTTCGTTTTTCATTAATATATTTCGATATTTAAACGAGAATGGAAGAATTTTACTTGGTATTTTTTGTTATGTTTCTTTTTTTTAACTAGGTATTATGTCTGGTATTATTCATAGCCTAAGAATGGAAATTGGAATTCATGTTTTTCTTCTTCGTGTCAGACCTAAAGATATCGATTTATTTTCACTCGTTAAAACGAAAAAAAGGAAAGTGATTGTAAATTACTTTTATGTTGGTAAAGTTATTCAAGAGCAGTAAAATCAATTTTGCATTGTTGAAGCTTTCAATGTTAAGCTTTTTTGAAATGATACTACTTCCTTTAATAGACTTTAAAAAACATATCTAATTATTATGGTTTTTGTAACTTAAAAATTTCTAATTAGTTAAATATTTTTTTTAATCTTAAATAATTCCAACTGTATATTGTTAATACTTATTTCGTTTTATTTTGCGTCTCAAATACCAATTGTGGTCGAAAAAGTTAGATGTTATTTGAGAGGAATTCACACATCAGCATTCATAAATATAAGAAAAACTAAAGATAATTGTTACAATTGATTGTAATCATCAATATTTATTAGTATAAATATCGCTCTGAAAAACAATTTTGTTACGTATACATCATTGAAAAAAAATTTTTTTTAATAATGTTTCCGTGGGTGTTTAATGCCGCGGTGATATGCCAGTGCGATAATGTTCTGTTACAGGTAGTGCTGTGAAGTGCACCGGTATTTGCTCCTGTTGAAGGCTGCGTTAAACGAGAGCTGTAAAAATGCTGGGGCGCAGGTGCTGGTTGGAATTGGAGATACTGTTGAATTTAGATCATGTCTCTGCGTTGGTGTCTCTCTCTCCTCTCGGGATTCCAGAGTCTATTTTTAGGTGGAATAAGTCCCTCCCACGAAAGTGACACGTGATGTATAGTCACTTCTCTTTGGACGTATTCGGTGAAACCGTTCTTCTATTGGTCCAAAGTACCCCTTCGCGCGGTGTACTTTGAAACCGGCGGTTAGCGTGGGAACTATCAGCTAGATCAAGAAAGGTCAGAGGTTGACTTCCCTTAGGACATCAGCACCGGGGTGTCCACCCTGGGATAATTTCCCACAAGAAACTGCTTGACCGTCGAGACGTCATTCGTTCCCGACGGGAAATGGGTCTTTGATGGACACCACCGCAATGTAAAAAATTGCTAGGATATTAGAACTGTTAAAATGACAAGAATTTTATAACTACTGACTTTGTATAAAATACAAAACAATTTATGCCAGAATTTGTTAGGCACTGGATTAATATTTAAATATAATAATTTCGCAAATAAACTAAATGGTGTATTATAAATTAAATTTATTGGAACATTGAATAGTAAGAGTTTGTGAATTAAAAGTTCTTTGAGCTCCCCTACAGTAAAATAAAAACACATTGAACATTTATAAATTTATCCTCAAGAGTAATAATTTATATTTCTATAAAATTTCGCTAATTGTTTTATTATTAATTTTAATTACAAATAGTTAAAGATTTGTGCCTTTACATGATTTTACCATCTATTTATATTTTATAACTATACAGGGTGGTCCCGAATTCCTGGTACAAATATAAGGGTAGATACATGACACTATAACAATCATTTCTTATTTTAAAATTTATGGGCGCAAGTGACACGGTGAGGTGCATACAGAGAAAATAAAAAAAGTTGAGTTATCCGTTGGTTGCGTTGCCAGTAAGGAGCAATAAATGTCTAGTCGCCGTTCAACATGACGATCTGAGTAGGGGAACGAGAAGATTAAAGATTAATATACTTTAGTTTTTGAAAAAAAATTCAAGTCATGTCCTTTTGAAGGGAAACATATAAGTACGTTTTTGAATATACTCGAAAACGTTACGTTAGGATTTATATTTCAATAATTTAAAATCAATATATCTTTTTTTTATGAAATTCTCGTGTCACAGTGTTTGTAGTCAAACTCCTACGAAAACGAGTTGACCAAATCTTATGAAATTTTGTGCGTATATTCAGTAGGTCTGAGAATAGGACGTAAACTATTTTTCATTTCGATATTGCAATTAGTTGAGAAGATATTCATTAAAAACCTTAAAACCCCTGTCTGTTGTTTCGCTTGGTGTCGAAAATCGGTTTCGCGCCAGATGTGAAAATACTACACTGTCAGAGAAAAAAGAAAACCCAAACCCAGAGAAAAATTATAGGAAGATAAATACATCACTGTCATTTAGGAAAGTTGTAAATAATATATTTCTGTTGAGATTTATTTCATATGTGAAAAAGTTTTATGATATTTCGAAAAGCACAGATGATTGAAGGATTTTTTCTACCAAAATTTATTTTTTATGAATCTAAATGTATCATCAATATATCATATGTATAATATATATGTATTAATATATATCAGTGCTATAATTATTTATTCCAATTTTGCTCAAGATAGTTCTCACGTTCAGTTAATTAAGTAATCTCATATAAATCAATAGTTTTCAACACGTGCCGCGAGCTCTCGCCAACAACAACTATTGCGTTACCTGTATAAACCATTTCTGCATATTTTCAGACATTTTTAGTTCTTATTTATTATGTATTAGTTTATTTATTATTAAACGCCAATTAATAAAACTGTAATACTCAGTGCGCTCAACATTTTCGGGAATCATTTTCAATGTAAAAAGAAATATATACATATTTTATAATTGTGAAAGATAGGTAAAATAATAAAAAAACATACATTATCAGTATACTTGTTTTCTAGCATTAAGTACTTCAATTTGATCTATTTGTGTATTTTGTACGATAAATAATGCCAGCAAGACGCAAAGGGTCTGATTTAGGCCATCGAATTACTAAATCTACATCCATGCGAAATAGAAGAGCTCAAAGAAAAGAAGAACAAATCCAACAGGATAGTGAAAATGTGCAGGTAAATATCGCGCAGTTGCGTAAATCACAATCACAAGAGGTACGAGTTGAACAAAATCAACAAAGACAAGCTCGTCGATTCCTATTTGACACATTCAGAGCAAATGACCAACAAGTACATCGAGCATTTGCATCCGATTCATTCCGTCGGTTAGCATTCGAGAATAAGCTTAATGTTAAATATTACGAATGTGACAGTTGGTGCTATGGACAAGGAATGTCAGCATTGTAATGCGCTTAAGTTTAAAAATGAGCCAACCGGGATGTGTTTCGCGTCAGGAAAAGTGCAATTCCAATCAGCTTGGCATTCGCAATGACAATCAATAAGTTTCAAGGCCAAACGATATCTGTAGGTCAGATTTGGGAACACCGTGTTTTTCATACGGACAATTATACGTGGCATGTTCTCGCATGGGTAAACCATCTAGTTTGTCTGTGTTGGCTAAAGATGGATTCACACTAAAAATATCGTACACGCCATTGCACTAAGAGACTGATAATGTTATTTTTTAATTGTCATAATTTGTGATAGAGATGTAATTTGAAATTTATTAAAAATAATAAAAGTACAAAAAAATTCAAAAAAGGAATGTTTGGTGCTTTGATTCTTTTATAAGCCGTCATCGTTCACAGCGTATCTTCCTCTTTCAGTCATATACCACATGCCCACACACTTATAATGAGTTATTTTTTATTTGACTATCAAAATACTCACTAGAAATAATTTATTTGGCAAAACAACGTTTTCCGGGTCTGCTAGTATATATATACATCAATATTATTGTCAATATTAGCATCATATTAACCTCTTATAGATGCTCATTTGATAAGCTAAGAAATTCACCCGCAGTGCTACCATTTTTCCACGGGCGTTTTTAGTGCCTTAATGGGGAAGAAGAAACGTGTTTTTTAACCTAAAAATTGCTTACTTTCACTTTAAAAAAAGGGAATAGGAAAGGAATAAAATGAAAATTCAAAATTTATAATATCTAGAATTACAATATAATAAAAATAAATACTACTTATCAGTTGCGCGAACATAGTGAACACGTAAAAAAGCTTCACAATCAGTTCATTAATAAATTACAAAGATACCCATTTGTCAGACTTATTCGAACAAAAAAATTAAAAAGCTTCTATTATACATAAGCGAAAATGAGAGCAAATAAATTATAGAAAAAAGGCACACTCAAACGAAAAAAAAACAAGAAGCATGATTTAGCTATGAATTTCATCGTTCCTGGAATATGCCCTTTCAAATTTCCCCTCACCTTTTCTCCGAAATAAGTTAATTCTTTAGAAGCACTGCCAATGCCATTTTATTGTATTCCAAAGCCGTGGGACTAGTTTTAAACATACAACAGAATGTAAAAGGTCCTGCTTTGAAAGGACGAGTATACACGTCTAAGGCACTAAAGGCACCAGCTCAGCAGGACGTGTATACACGCCCGGGACACTTAAGGGGTTAAATTGTTTCTTGAAAGAACACATTTCAAAACAAAATTATCACTTCCTTCATTAATAAATATTTAATAATATTTGTAATACTCCGAGAATGAACAATACGTTTCCATTATATATTAGAACATGTGATTAAAGTGCGTATAAAGATGAAGGTAAGACATAATTATCCTAAAAGAAATTATACATTCAAGGAACTTTTTGTGTTTCATGCATTAGCCATATGCGTTTGCTTCGAATTAAAATATTTCTCAATAATAACTTGCTTTAGATAGGGAATTAGATTAATCTATTTTAATTAACACAGTTCACTATTATTATCTAACTGAGTATCAGCCCAAAGTAAAATATTTCATCCATTTCTGCATATTCTTTTTCTCCAACAAAACTATTTTTGTAAGGAACGGGAAACCTGACCGTTCAAGTAGTGATTAATTTCTTTCAGTTAATATAATTCTTTAATAAATCAGCAGTAGTAGCAAGCATACAAAAATTTCAGGAAAAACATCACACAAAATGAAGAATGGACTGCTATGTCTGTATCTTTAGAATAATAGATGTGAAACTCAAAATTTCAAAAACAGAATCGGAGGAGATAAATACGTTTGATACAAATAATTTAATTAAAGCGTTTAGGAAAACTTTGTTTCAGAAAATGCGTATGTCTTTCCGTAATAATATGCATTATCTTTGCAAGACCGGCTAAAAATAATTTATGGCTAGCATTGAACCAACCTATGTGGAAAAAAATATCCCGGGTCCTACTTTATCTTGATGACACTAGTGGATGATATTAATAGCTTTCGGTTTTGTATGATAAATTTCAGAAAAAAATAAGAAAATGAATGCGATTAACAAAATAAATTATGTTTGTAATACATTATTCAAGAGCAGCATCTTTTTAAAAATAATTAGAATATATCTCGAGGAGTAAAAAATGGGCATTAATTATTTTGTTGTCTCTAGAGTCATTAAAGATTTATCATCGAACAAACTTGCATTGAATCATAGGTTAGAAGGTAAAGATAATATCGGGTTATTTTCTGCTTTCATCTTTAGCCTGGAAATTTTTGCCCCCTCCCAACAGCAAGTGCTTTGTGTATCTTTTGTTTTGTGGTCTTGACTTTGATTAGAATTCAAGTATTTTTCTGCATAATTTAGTTTGTTAAAGCAGGATATCGCACACAAGAGAAAATTAATCTTCAAATCAATATTTTTAGATACTGTGTAATACTTTGCTTCTCTAGCGATAATTAAAATATTTAAACGGATAAAGAATTATAATTTGCGATACAGTATTACTTCTATTTTGGGTTAATTATTCAAAATTTATGAAGTTATTCGAATTTTGATTTATTTTTCATATTTTTAATATCCTAAAAACACAATTTTGAATATTGTAAAAAAAACCCTAATATATTTAATTATTTTTTTTATTCATAAAGTGAATGAATAATAAAGGTGTTTAATTCCTTCATGTTAAACTACTCACACTAGTTTTACTCAAATTATTTGTAATTATTATTCAATTACTAACTAATAATTATTGGAATATTTGTTGAGTAGTTATATGGGTTTACATTCTCTTGTTGTTCACAGTCATGTTCATTCACACGACTTAATGCATGTAAATAAACTACTTGAGGTATAAATAATTTATATTTTTATTAACTCACGTGCTGCTTTTTTTTACCTTTAAGGTATCCAACTACCCTAAAATTGAAAAATTTTCCAAAAATTTACAATTTTTTTTATGATTTTATTTTATACGCCATCTATTAGCTTTATAAAAATACCAAGTGTATTATTTTCCTTTCGCTAAAACAAAAACTATAAGTGCTTTAGTGAAAGCAGATGCCATTACTTTAAGCAAGACGTTAGAATTTAAAATGCGCTTTACCCGAAATATGTTTTTTTGAAAATACTAAAACGGGGCCAGCGACTGCTCAAAAGGGTTTGAAAATAATTAACTGAAATTTTTTCTGTCTGTATAATAGTAGAACTGTTTTAACCTTCAGGTTTATCAATCATTGTTTTATTACAAAATTTACAGTCCTTTATGTTAATATAATCACTGTTTCCTTAAGCAATTTCATATAATAACTGAGATAAAGGACTCTAGTTTGTGTAAAAAAGAAAATATCTCTTAACCTGAAGGTAATTTCAAAAAAGAATAACATAGCAACACATTAGAATGAAAAAAATGAAAAATTTCCATAAACCTTTGGTAGAGAATGAGCCGCGTTTATGCTATTTTTTGTCTATTTTACCTATTTTTTCAATTTTTGTAATGATAATTTTTTCTCTTCTTAATTTTAGCATATTTTTCTTAAAATGTACTAAGCAAATCTAAAAATAACGGGGGGAAAATATGCCTATCTCTCTTTTTTTAAAAAAAAGTTATCGCAACCAGTCGGATATCTTAAATAAAAGTAAAATTGCACAAGACACATAACATATAATTATATTTTTTCATTGAAATTAATTTTTTTTATAAAGCTATAAACTAAAATAAAAGTAATTCTCTACTGGCTATTTTCATCCGTATTCCATTTCTATCCGTGGAAACGTTACGTATGAAACATTTGGAATGGCCAAATTGATTTACAATGTTTCATGCTCCATTTTTTCAATAAATTTACATTTTAACGCATAGTTGATACCTCTAAAATAAAATAAATATTAGAGAATCAATTTTCATTCGTTAGAAGTGATACATCCTGACCGTGTTGAGGTAGCTGTGAAAACCCATATAGTGGTCCTGATTTGTTCATGCATATCAGCAGATGGTATTTGTAGACTTCATGTCATCGATGGTACACTTAACGCCAGAAAATACACTTCTACCTTCCATCCGATATCTTTTTTCCAACACAATGTTCCATTTATTTTTCAGAAAGATTCTGCTTCCAACCACACAGCAAAGTTATCAAAAATGTGGTTTTGTACAAAGAGCTTTGATATATTTTCTTGGCCAGGAAACAGTTTCGACATCAATCCTTTCGAAAACTTGTGGCACCGTTTGAAAACTTTTGTCCGAATTAGGCATCAGTCAGATAAAAGGGAACTAATTGAGGCTATAATTGTTTACTTCAATCATGTAATAACAAAGGAAGACTTTAAAATTAACGTCAGCTTAATTAAACATCGATGTGAAGCTGTAAAGAGAAAAAGAAGGCTGCCATAGCACTGATAACTCATTGCAATCGTCAGTATCTAATATATGAATAATTATTGCAGCTTAACTTCTTTTTTGTCTCGCAAATATTTAAATTTTGTGTTTTTTCTTAATTAAATGTAGTACTTAACCAGTGAAAAAAGCGACCTAAAGTTTTCGCGCAGGGTGTGTCATACCCAAGGGTGTTTACATTGTGTTTTTACCGTAAAATTTGTATACAAAAGCTAAAAAGGAAGAAAAGTAGGAAATATATAACATGCTTATTACATTTTTCACACGTAAATTTAGTTTTTCTGATTATTTTTATAAATGCATTCAGTGAATTGTTTATACACTCCTTTAATCGCGTCGTGAGTGAGTGCGATGTTTTCACTGGATCTTAATTTTTTAATTTGTATCTTTTTCAAACTAAACATATAGGAATAAACTTCTTTATTCTTTAAATTTAAAAATTTTGGAATTTCTTTTTTATTTTCTCTTATTTTGTTCCAGCAATAGGTTTTTTTTTTCAAAAGTTCAGCTGTAAGTGGAAAAGATGTGTACCAGTTATCTCCTATAAAATGACGTTCTTCTCAAACGTTTTTGTGTCTCTACATATAAAACATTTTCAGCAGTGTCACCCTTTTCTAAATCTGGATAGAATTAAGTGGAGGAATCATACTTGATGTTATACTCATCATCATTTGATTGTTCCTCATCATAACCACGAAGAGAATTTCTTCATCCGAAAATACTGTTGTACTATATCTATAAAACACTGTATCTATTAAATTACTTAAATATCACACATTTCTTCATCATAACTACAATGATATGCCATAGAATAAAGAAGATTTAAAAAGTGCACATGCATTCAGAACTGTAACGGCAGGGTATGACATACCCGAAGAGGCGATATTCTAAAATATATATTTAGAATTCGCCTACAAGCTAAGACCCTTCAAAGGATACGATCTTGCAGTCGCTACACGAGAAACTATCCATTTTCCAAAAAAAGTTTCAACACACCCTGCGGGAGAAGTACCGGGTTAATAACGTTTTCTTTAAGCATACAAAGTTAAAAAAATCACAAAAATTATCAAAAATTGTCCACAATTTGGGCCACCACTGCATTTCAAAAAATTTAGTTCATCCCAGGCACATAAATCATAGCTATATTACGAGGTATGTCAATTAAATTCCGGAACTGAGCCTACTCTACCCCAGTGCTGCTCAAAGTTTTTATGTTTGAGACCCAATATTCAATCATAAGTTTCATCACACCCCCACCCCTCCATACGATAGCAATGTATGTATGTAATTCAATAATACACGATAAAACGAAACACGATAAACATAAACTTAAAAATCAAGCTGCAAATAAATTTGTAAATCTTCCTGAAATTGAAAAAAAAAACTCCAACTGAATGTCTTAAAGTGTTTAAAAAAAGGGTTTTAGTGATAATTAAACGTCACATATTCGATTTTTAGAATGGTACAAATGATTTCTGAAAAATTGGGTGGTTGATGTAGATAATGAACATTCCGTTTGATCTGTGAAATCGAGAACCGGTCAAGTTCATTGTGTTTGTTCAATACTAATGACAGCATCATGATTGAAAGGGTACCTTAATGTCAAGTAGTAAACAGCAGTACTACGTTAAGGTCATGAGAAAGCTTAGAGAGAAAGAGTAAGGAACGCGCGGAGCAACAACGAGTGGATTTTGCCCCAAGACACCACCCCGGACCACACTGCTCTCTCTATAAAACAGTTCTTGGCAAACAAAAGCATTGCTGTGAACAAGAATCTACCATAATCACCATATCTCGCACAATACAATTTCCACTATTTTCCTAAAGTGAAAATTACTTTGAAGGGAACATATTTTCAATCTCTAGATGAGAGGAAGGCAAAAATGACAGACTTACTGAATATGGTGACACTTAATGAGCCACAGTACTGCTTTGAAAGATGAAAAACATATATGCGGTTTTTTACTTATTTGGGAACGGGAATACATTGAAAGGGGGGATTAAAATGTAGTTGCATATTATTTTCAATAAAGCTAATTTTTAAGACTATAGTCTGGTTATTTAGTTGTTACACCTTGTATAGGCAAAAAATTATCGAAGCATTTTTCATAAAAGGAAAATGTTTTAAAATTTTGTCATACTTTATTTTATACCAAATATTTTTTTTATCATATTATTTGTAAAACCATTTTATTTGCATTTTCTAGTTCAACTGACACTAAGTGTCAAAAATATATTTATTCACTATTCAAAATCACGGTTTCAAATGTAGCCATTATATATAATGTTGTATTTTCATACAAGAGACTTCTAGATAAAAAATTTTATAGTTCAGAAAAAAATCTACAATTTACAAAAACCAAGAGCAGACAAAAAAAACCTATTCAATTACATTGGTTTCTTGGTTAAAAGCTCTACAGACTTCAATCCGTTTTCAGATGTAAGGGTACGCGTCATTGACCACAGCGTAATCTAAAATTGGAAAACCAAAAGTAATTCTGATTCGACCCCAAGGGCTCAATAATCTAATCTTTCCCTGTTAGTTTTTGTAAAACTCATTTCATGCAAAGCCATGAGGAAACTTTTTCACAAAACAAAACCCGGAATAACTGCAGAACCAAACCAAGTGTCGAATTGCTCTTCTTTCAATCCTGAAGGTCGAATAATCGTTTGGCAGTTGGAAAGCAAACTTTCATTATCGGCTGTGTCCAGTATTATACCCTGGAAAGCCGTTCTGTGACTGTTTTTAGGATCGTTTCTAGAGTTTTCCGGGGACCAATATCGTTTACAATCCCAGATGGTACACTTTAACAAAAAAAGAAATAAAAAAATGTATTATAGTTTCCCCCTTTTTTATTTTTATTCTATCCAGAATCTTACATAAAAGAAGATGATTCTTACTTTCATTCAGTGACTGTGGCTGATGAGTTGAGTTGTTTAGAGGAGTCTTTCTTCGATTTTCTTCGAGGTTTATTTTTCATTTGAGATGTACTTTCGAGTTCAAAGAAATAGTTCTTTTTTAATACTTTTCTGTGTTTCTGACCGGGACCTTTTAAAAGTACAATAGGAAAATATCAGGACGTAAGAAATCCCAGATTTTTATTTTTGCTTTGATTTCATTTGAAGTACGTTCCTTTCCAGAAAATAAAATGCATTCTGAGATTTATCATTATTTGTTTTATTAAAAAGGGAATTGTTTTTTTAAATTATTTTTCTTACAATCGTTAATTAGTTTCTATAGCACCAGCTTGTTTTTTTGAATTAATTAATGAATTAAAATTGGATTGTATTTTGAAATAAATATTTTTCTCCAGCTATAAAAGTAAATTGCCTAGTTTTTAAGGTTGCAAAAAGTTTTTAAATCTCATGGAAAATAAATAAAATTGTTTTAAGGTGACTGACTACGTTGGGAGCTGTGATTTTGTAAAAGCACTTATAAAGGGATAATTATTTTGATATTTATTGTCAGTTGCATTAGAATATACATATAGAATTGTTTGAAAAATACTATTACAAGAAAACATTATTTAAGTTCAATTTTCCAGCTATAAATGGAGAAAGAGCGACGTATTATCAAAACATTCATTCTCTCTTTATGGAACAAGTCTCTACAATAATAATAGTTTGCCTAAGTATAGCTAGGACTTCTGTGTAGAGCCTGAACGAGGGTTTTGAAATATTTAATTTAGAAGTGGGTGTATTCATATTTTATTACATCAGAGTACAGAAATTTTAAAAAACATCTTTTATTTTTCAATTAATTGTAAATTTGGAAAAAATGTGAATTGTTCAAAAAATTGTTCAATCCTGTTATAGAAGTTTTTGCTTTAGATAGGCAAAATATTATTATTACAGATCAGTGCTTCTCAAACTTTCAATATTTGCGGCTTAATATTCAGTCATAATTTTCATCGTGCCCCCTCCAAACAATAACAATGTATTGAAATCAACAAAACTATACTCTGAAGCTAAACTACAGTACAACTTTAACCTTTTAAGTGCCACCGGAATGTATAAACGTCTCATTCAACCAGTGTGTTAATTGCCCCTGACGTATATATACGTCTTTCCAAAATACGATCTTTCCTGTGCATTGCTATCCATAAAATTATCCCGAAGTCTTTGGAATGTAATAAAATGACCTTGACAGTATTTGGAAGAATTACTAATTTCAGAGGATTTGCTTATTTAAAGGGATTAATTATAAACCGTACACAAATTATCAAGATAAGCGTTAATTTGTGTTTTTAATTATATGTATGGCAAGCTTATGGGGACATTCATAATTATTAAACTTGATCTTAACTTAATATTGTTAAATTAATTGTAAATTACATTGCGCAGTACTGATATATTTATAAGTGTA
The DNA here is from genome assembly GCA_019973975.1 of Trichonephila clavata. Lineage (NCBI taxonomy): Eukaryota > Metazoa > Arthropoda > Arachnida > Araneae > Nephilidae > Trichonephila > Trichonephila clavata. The sequence goes on from BMAO01004161.1 coordinate 274,570, forward strand.
TTATATCAACGTAAATGTATATTTTATTTTTTATTTCGTCAGAATGTATTTTATTTCTTTACTTTAAGTTTATTTGTAACTTATTTAAATAATGTTTTGTGTTCAATAAGCTCGTTCTCCCTTTGTAGGGTTATCACACTCACCTAGGGAGCGCGTCTCACAGTTTGAGAAACACTGTTATAGAGTCATTTTCAAAATATCCCATTCTTTCTTCATTTTCTATCAAAATCTTTCACATTTAAGTGATTTTTCTTTTAATAATATTCTTGAAACATGTTTGTATGTATATTCTAATTCAATTGATACTAATTATAAAAAAATAAAACTACGTTTACACGCATTTTCTAAATCATAGCTCCGATCGTAATCAGTCACCATAACGCTTTACAGTATTTATTGCAACGAACATAATGCAGTTCAAAATATTTATTTTTTACTTAGTGCTAGAAATAAATTACTTTAGGCTGTAAATTAATGGCTGATAATTAAGAGTATGACTGACTTAATCTTAACTAAAAAACGAGTGTTTTTAATAAGTTCATAACTGCTGCTTACGGTTAAGAGTTTTGAGTATTGGATGACGTCGGATTGAGTACACCCAATTTTTTTTTACACTGTAGATACGTTCCTTAATAAAATGAGTAAAAAAAAAATAGATTGGCATAGGACAAATTTGGTGATATATTCCACAAGAAGGAAAAGGCTCTGAATATCCTCCCCCCCCCAAAAAAAAACAGTACAAAAAATGAATGAAATCCATGTTACATATTTATAAAACAAGAACATTTCATTTTTAATACGAAAAAAATTTTAGTTAGCGTACAGTGAAAATTGAGTCTGTAAGTACATAAACCACGTACAAACTTAAATAGAAATTAGGAAAATAACTACTAGCTAACAACTATTCATCACTAGGGTCGTGGGTAGCCTAGTGGTTAGAGCATCGGACTCTAGACTGGAGGTCTTGGGTTCGATGCCACCAAATACTCTTCGAGTACACACTGAGTACGTGCTTGTTAAATCAATGGGTTCGAAAGTCTTGTGGGTGGTCGTAACAGAAACCACGAGTGCAAGGGACTGAAGAATATTTCCCTCCCTTCTAGTTCCATGCCTAAATTGTGGAGATAGAAGGTGTCGCCATCTATCGTTAAGATGTCCAACCTGTCTTACAGGCTGGCAACAACAACAGCTATTCATCCCTACTTGAAAACAAGCGTACATGTTTATTACGAACTGGATAAAAATGCTGTCATCAGTAGATGTGCCAGATTTGTCAGGGAAAACTGTTGGTTTTTATTCAAATGAAGAAGACATTCGTCATTGACAGCATCAGTTTTTTTGTGTTGTTGTTACATTGTCTGTTATTACTGGATGTTTTTTCTGTTCTCTCAAATCACTTATATGATTCTTGATATCCTGCTACACAAAATTTATGAATACGTTGACATACTTGTTGCAAATTTCAAGCCCTTGCAAATTAAATCAGCTGTTGATAGCTGAGCTTCACCATCAACTTCATCACAATTGATTTCTTTATTTGTCATAAGTTCGATCCAATCTTCCTCATTTAAGGGGAATGAGTCTCCGAATATTTTTAAAATGTCTGTTGGAACAAAAAGTTTGTGTTAAAAAAAACCCCGTTAAATTCGTGTACCCTGTTATTTCAATTCAAATAAAAAAAAAAGATCGTGTGAAAAAAAAAAAGAGTCGGGTGTATTTTCTAAAAAATGTGATTAATTGTGAATCAATCCAGAAAAATAATTTTTAATCTTAGAGGATGAATAAGAGGGTATATAGAAAAATGTAAGATTGTGGTTGTGATATTTATTTTAAACAAAAGAGAAATACTTTTTTTAATAAGATTTTAAAACGATACCTAAGGAATTGAGTATGCGAAAAGAATTTCTGGTTTAAAAACCAACTATCGTAATGTAAGCAACTACTTTTGCTTAAATAGAAAATTCCTTTCAATCCCGTTTTGGGATAAAGAACATTGTTTTTGTGTGAGGAGACATTTCTTACAAATTTTTCCTAATCTGCATCCTGATAAAAATTACCTAGCATAAGAATTATTTTTTTAAAAAAAAACTGGCACGCGGGTCATAGTCCTCAATTTTTTAGTATTCATAAGAGGTGTGACAATTAAATAACCGGTCTAGTCTTACAATTAGTTTTATTAAAAACAATGTAGAAGTATCTTTTAATCCCCTTTAACGTACTTCCCTTCCCTATCAATACACAGCTGCATTCGAATTTTCCACCGTTCAAAGTATTGCAGCGTGTAATTAGATGTCACCATCTTCAGTAAGTCTGCCGTTTTTGCCTTCACCTCTTCTACAGACAGGAAATATGATTCCATCAATGCATTTTTCACGTTAAGAAACAAGTAGAAGACGTATGGTGCGAGGTTTGATGAGTATGGGGAATGCTCGAGCAAAGTAATGCGTTTGTCCGTCAAGAACCGTTTTACAGAGAGCGCGTTGTGCACCGCTGCGTTGTCTTGGCACAAAATCCACGTGTTGTTGCTGGGAAGATATGGCCTTTTTAACACGCTTTTATAAGTTTCACTTGCATGTAACGGAATCTTTGGGACTGGATTTTTACCCACTTTAAAAGATTAGATTAATTTGAAATTTTGCGCACTTGTCAAGGACCGATGATAATACAATAATTTCATAATTTTGTTTCATTGTCCTGATTAGGATACAAGGAATAAAGATAATTAGATTTGGTGACAATTCCATATGCCACTTCCAGATTTCGCGACTTATTGCGTATACCATTTCCAGATTTGGCGAATTATTGCATATATCATTTCCAGATTTGGCGACTAAAAGATAAAGGTGCAACCCTAAAAAACGAATACACTTGCGGTTAACAGAAATAAAACAAACAAAAAATGTTCTCTCTCTTTTTGTGAGAAAGGGAAGGGTGGGTGAGTAATAACAATTTCTTACCATAATATAAACAATTGCCTAGTTTTTCTGAAAATGAAAATAGAAAAAAAAAAGATTCGTGTATATTGAAATAAATAATAGTTAAAAAAACTAAAAAAACACGCTTTTATGGTGAATCGAACTAAAAAGTAAAATAATTCTTAATATATGAATAAAATTATTAAAGAGAAAATTAAAGTATTTGGGGTAAAAGTGTGGGATGCTCTGTCTTAATTTTTACTATTTCTTACTAGTTCTATTCCGAAATACTGGGTTAGTATAAAAATGTAGTACAAAGCACCCCACGCTTTTATCCCAATGGCATTAATTGTCTCACTAATCATTTTATTCTAAAAAAAGAATAATTTTTTTACTTTTTAGTTCGATTCACTATAAAAGCGTGTTTTTTAGTTTTTTTAAACTATAATTTATTTCGTCCTCACTCCTTCTCTAAGTTTTCTCAGGACCTCAACGTAGAGTTGCTGTTTTACCATTTGACCTTGAGGTACCCTTCCAATCATGATGATGCCAATAATATCGAACAAAAGCGATGACCATCACCTATGCTTGATTTCATAGATCGACCAGAATGTTCATGAATTTCAACAGTCAGCTGATCATCCGGAAACCGTTTGTGCCATTCAAAAACTTGATTATGTGACATGCAATTATCTCTAAACATCTTCTTTTACAATTTAAAAGATTCAGTCGGAGTTTTTTTCCTCTTCATTTTAACGAAGATTTACAATTTATGCACACCTTTTTTATGTTTGTTGTGATCATGGTACTTCGACTCAATAACGTCTTACTGAAACTAGGTGGGGAAACAAGATGAACTAGATAAAGGGATGGGGAAAACGTCCCAACAGCACCGGGAGTATCAAAGTCAAGTAAGTTTCACTGCCATTTCTTGACATGAAGCCTAACGGCTAGGGCATGCGCAGCCCGGGAATACAATTGTCACACCTTGCAAACTGATATTATTGCGAGTAAGTGGGTGTTTATCAACGTCGCAATCTAAAACAACTCGAAAGCTATTATACCTAAAGGAATCGAGTTGACTGAGCGAGTGAGAGAGAGTGCGAGAATATTAACGTCGCACTGATTAGCAACACGAGGGCTTTTGGCGACTCTAGTTCACCGGAAAGGGTTTAGAGCAGCATACCGGTCCAGTGAGAAACAATAAAACAGATCCTGCATTTAGTCTTTGCCGAACCAAAATCTTTTAATTTACATTTTTTTTTCTAAAGCACACAAAGGTTAATTTACGTAACTTAGGATGGTCTGGTGTAAAGTGAATATTTAAACACGAAGGGTTTTAAGAAATGACATATAAATTTTGAGTATTGGTCATTTCGCAAGGACGACACCTGATCTAGCACCTAATACTCCAAACATGCAAACGTGCCAGCATCAGGATTATGATGCTCGAGGGATGCAAAGTGCTTCAGTCCTTTTTCACTACAGATCTTGAGTGGTACCATAATTCCAGTCCACGTCTAGACACTGTCAAACACGAGTTCTTGCCCATGACCAACAGGTTACCTCAACTACGTATTGGTATGATAACTCAAATAAAAAATCTTTAAAAATTTATTTTTTTAAAAAAACTTTCATAAAAGTTTTAAAATATTCAAAACATTTGAAAATTTGACATTTTTTTTTGGTAGTGGTTTTTTTTTAGAATAAACTTTTTTGAGGAATCTCTCATCCCAATTCTTACTTATAAAACATTAATATGTATGCGTGAATTTTTAAGTTCTAAGTAGTCTTTTTAAAAATGTTATTTTTGTGTTGAAATATGCATAGTTGAGAATGTGGTGATTTTAAGTAAAAGCGTGGATTATTTAATGCATACCTTCTGAACTTCTAATGTCCAAAATATTTTATTTTAGTTTAACTAGAGGAAAAATTTACCTTGCATGTAACGCGGAGAAGTTCCATTTTTTCCCATTAAAGATTGAAAAATTAATTTTTTGGCGAATATTTGTGAAGAAACTCCCTTAAACGATCGTTTCTTTTTAATTTTCTCTCCAAGGTCTTGCTTTGTTTACATTAAAATGTGTTTCTGTAAAACTTATGCTTGCCAGTTTTCCTAAGCCATAATATTTTGTTATTAAAAATAATAACACTGGAGTTCTTGTTCATTTTAATATTCTAAAGGGTTTGCATTTAAAAATTTTAATGCTAAACTTGAGTTTTTTCTCTCTTCTAATAATGATGCAAATTAAAATCCATGCGCTATGCTCGTGTTTTATGCTTAATATGAAAAAAGTATTTTACGAAAGCATCGATTAAAATTTTATATCGAGAGAAAAAAATTCTTTAAATATGAAACATACATAGAAAAATCTTAAGATTTTCCATTAAGTACGATTCCACAGTACGATTAAATTGTCAAAAATCGGTCAATGAAATCATATCTAATTTTTGTTTGCCTAAACCATTTTTTATATACTTTTCTACAAACTCAAAAATTTGAAAGCTCTAAACTTAAAAAACGCAGATGTATGATAGATTTTACGTTCGATTTTATTCACATTCCTTTGGCAAATCAAAACTTTAAACTGACTTAACTCAGAAAGATAAAATAACTAGTTTGTCTTCATTTATAATGCTAAGGCATTTTTCTTCTATGCCTATTCCCTTGAATTTTCTTACCTATTGCTAACAGTACATGTAATTAAATTTGGTATGCATTTTTGAATCAAAGCAATACTCATTTTTTAAAATAAGTGAATTCAGAATTTACACATTTTTAAGAAATTTTGAATAAGCATTCATAAAAGAAGTATTGTACAAATACCAATCATGTTATCGCAAAACCCATACCAACTTTTATTATATATAGTTTGGTATACTTGAAAATCAAAGTTCATGCGTCTACTTCATTTTTTGTAGAAGTAGTATTTTAAAATCACTTCATAAAGTTCAAGTTTTTACCTTAAAAAATTAAACGGTTAGCTATTTTTTTATGAAATTTCGAGTACAAAATTTGTTTGACATAGTACACACACATAAAAGGCAACCAAAAAAAAATTTGAAAATCCTTAAATTAAACATTTTTGCATAAATCGCACCATGTCCCCTTAAAATTATTAAAGATAATTGTGAGTGTTTCATAAACATGCATTATAGTATATTTTACTGTATTTCATCAAGATGGAAAAAACTGCGAATAAGTGTGGGGTGCGCCCCCTTGGAGGGCGCGATAACTTAAATAGGGGGGCGTGAGTATATTGAAAAATTGAAAAGAAAAGATTATTTAAAAAACATTAATTTATGGAAAAAGAACAAACAAAATACATTCTGACATAAAATATAAAATACACATTCCAAATGATATAATACACTTACGTGCAGAACGTACTTTATAATTAAGTTAACAATACTAAGTTAAGAAGAAGTTTAATAATTGCCACTGACCTCTCTCTCTTCTTGTCATATATATATATATACAATTATATACAAAAATTAGCACTTATCTTGATAATTTGTACGTTTTATAATTTTTCTCTTAACTGCCGATTAAAAGTTACACGATTCGCTCCCCAATGCCACCCTTTTCCACGTAGGCATGCGTATGTGATGTATTAAGGGAGGAGGGGGGGGGGGAGAAAAGGAAAAAATAAGCACATTCTCTGAAATAAGTAAATCCTTCAGAAACACTGTCTGGATCCTTCTGTTGCATTCCAAAGCCTTCGGAATATTTTTTACGGATAGCAGTGCACAAAAAAGATCGTACTTCGTAAAGACGTACATATACGTCCGGGACAATCAAAGTTTTGATTGAGGGAGACGTGTGTATACGTTGATGGCACTTAAGAGGTTACAGTCGTATTGTATCTTTATCGTCAGTTTAGTATTATTGAATTCAATACATTGGTATTGTGTGTATGGAGGGGGCGCGATGAAAATTATGATTGAATATTAGGTCACAAATACGGAAAGATTGAGCAGTACTGAGCTGGAGTCTTATATACAAAGGGGGATCCAAAAAAGTTTACAAGCAGCAGTGTTTGAAAAGTAGTAATTGAGGAGGGGAATATTGTTACTTAGGATGAAAACCGATGGCGATAGTTGTCTTACAACGACTGTGCGATCAAATAGTGTTAGTACTCAGACCTGTAAGAGTGACAGAAATGACAAGACGTCTAAAGAAGTGATCATGTTTAGAGGTAAACGAGCCATAATACGATTCTTATGGGCCAAGTATGTATCCCCATCTGACATTATCAGTCAAATCGTGGAAGTGTACGGGGACGAAGCAGTAAGTAAAGAACAGGATGCAAGATATTTTCGTTCTTTTGAAGCGGCCGGAGAACAATTTGGAAACCACAATAAGGAAGCGAACAGACATCCAAGCTCTGTAACGTCCAACCTCAACACAGCACGTATTGAAGAAATGACATCCAAGGCATTGGAAAAACAATTATCCGGAACAAGGTTCTCTTCAGACGGCGATGTTCAAACAGCTGCCAAAAACTAGTTCAATGACTAGGGGCCTGTTTAAACCAAGACTCTAAGATGGGTTAAACAAGATGGTCCAGTGGTTTGATAAATACCTAAACTGGTTTGATGATTACTTATAAAAGTGACCTTCACATATAACTTGATTCTTCATTTGTATCTTGTGTTGATTGTTCACAAATAAAATAAAAATGTTCAAACAAGTCCTGCAATTTCTAAAAAAGTTTTGGAAATAATTAACTGAAATGTTTGTGTATGCTATGTATAATGGTATAGAAGTGTTTTAACTTTCATATTTATCAATCGCTATTTTATTACAAAATTTACAGTCCCTTATGTGAATATAATCACCGTTTTTTAGCAATTTCATATAATACATAAAATAAGGACTCTAGTTTTTGTAAGAATTAAAATATTACTTATCTAGAAGCTCGATTCAAAAAGGAACAACATAACAATACATCAGAGTTGAAAAATTGAAATTTTGATCATAAACTTTTAGTACAGTGTAGGTCCCATTTGTGTTATTTTTTGGAAACATTACCAATTTTTTTCTCATTTTAGTAATAATAATTTCTTCTACTCTTTTGAATTTCAGCATATTTATTTAAAATGTACTGAAAGCTAAAAACCATAAGAAATCCCCATATCTCCATTTTTTAAAAAAAACATTGCAAGTAGTCGAATATCTTAATATGATGATACTAACCACTTCCTTTGTACATTCCTGTTGTACGTTTATTATAAAAAAAATAGGAAAATACTGGGACAATAATGGTTTATTTACATATTTACAGTTTTGGGGGATGTTAGCAGTTTGTTACAATAAGCTTTTATATAAGCTTCCATATAAACAAACAGGCATTTCTAGCTATAAAGATGCATGAAAAATTATGAAATTATTCTGTACTAAAACTAATGGATGCCTTTTCTTATAGCAGAAGAAACAAACGAACCTATTAGTTAATCAAGAAATTTAGTATTTTTTTTCCAATCTTTTGTTAACCTTTTCTTGTTGAATTCTAGATTTTAGTACAGTTTTATTTAAAGATAATTACAAAATTGATTGATTTTTTATTTAACTTTTATGAAATATAGTACAACTGATGAAATGCTGTATTAGGCTATTCACTGATTCTCAAAATTTAAAAACAAAAAAAACGTACCGATGCAGTTAAGATATCATTTTAAAAGATATTCGTGTTTTTTTTAGTGAATCATTATTTAAAAGTAAGATTTTATCCAGAAACATCCGGGAATCAATTTCAGGATCTACTTAGCGGAATAAGAAATAAATAATACCTTGGAAGATTTGTCGTGACTTTGACATTAAACACCGTAGGTAAAATCTGGACGCCCGCCAACTAGTTCTGGTGAAGAAAACGAAACTGCAAAGCCGAATGTCTAACATTAACGAGGTACTGTCTGTGACGACGTATTTAGCGAAATAGGGTCTGATGCATAAACATTAACACTGTCTGAAAAACTTGGGGAAAATATTAATTTGACAGGCTTAATTACTTTGAATATTATTCAGAAATATTTACACAATCCCGCTTTAAATTAAGTAATATGCGAATTATTTTAATTAGAAAAACTAATTACCATTAATGTTTCCCGAGAGCTCTTAAATTTTAATTTAATGATTATTATTTAAAATATGTATGATAGATATGTATTAATAAGAGTTAAACAATTAATTTTCTGAAAAATAAAAGCTAAAATAATTTGTCTTCGAATTCATATGACAGAAATTTTCAGTTGTAGACGACTGCAATCAGGAATATTGGAAATTTAATAAATGATATGAAATTATTTTGCTGATTTATTTTCACTAGAGAAAAAATCTAGTTATTTCTAGCAGTTTAAGAGTAAATTTAAAAGATGTTGCAGTTTGAGAAGTAAAAAGTGATAAAATGAGCTATAAATGGCAGCATTTTATCGCATTCAAAATTTCCAATTATCAAACAAATTATTTTTAATAGATCACGGATTTTACGAATAACTACTGTTACTGGTATAAGTTACATTTTTACTGCGGTAAACCTTTTATTTTGAGAGAGTTCTTAATCGAGTTTAAAATAAAATCTTTTGTTGAAATAGATACTGTAAAAACACATTCAGTCGTAATCCCTCTCGAATGTGAAAAACCAATTGAAATTTGTAAAATTACATTTTTTGTGAAGTTTATTTAAAATGTGATATGAAATCAATATATAAATTGAATTTATTCTAAAATTATATTCATTTTATTTCAAATCCATGTTAATGATATAAATAATCTTAGAATTAAAAAGAAATTTAAAATTTGCATAAAAACCAATTTTACTGATGAAAAATATTTTACATTTATTTATAATTGAACATAAAAAAAAACCATTACAACTTAATATTGAACATGAATGTAAATTTAAATAAATTTTTGTGACACAATGTATAAATATAGGAAATGATTATTTACTGTGTAAAATATAATCGTTTTAAAATATATGTTTACTGTCACAAAATAAGTTTTAAAGGCTCTTAAAATAAGTATAATGTTGCACGTTCCATAGAATACAATACATTTAAGTGTAAACAAAGTATTTAGCAGGAGAGATATTTCCCGAATTATAAGATAAATTTAAGTTTATTAGAAATATGTGAATTGGTTTATAATGGATTATTTCGATGGGAAGGGTAAAAAATTATGTTATATCAAATTAATATTTTTGATTTAGATATGCTAGAGGATAAATATCTCATTGTAATAACTGGAGTTTCCAACAAAGACCGTGATGTCAAGTCAAATATTTGATGGATAGGAAATAGTTTAGAAATCTCTCTGTTGGAGCATCTAAATCCCCATTTACCAGGGAGTCAATCTACTCATAATGATATGTTTAGCATACCTATTCCAAATGTGTATTATCTTGATTGATAATTAGCAAATATCTAGAAGTTACAAACTGAACATCGTATGCAATTAGTGGCGTCAACATACAAGATTAATGACATTTTAACAGATACATTCATTCTTAGTTACTGAATATCTCCTTGAATTAATTTGGCTGCATTTAACTTCCAGTTTAAGGAAACCAGGATATCTTACGCATTAAAAAATGATTTTTAAATTTTAGTATTAAAAAATAGAGCACATTTTTCTGATTCTAAGAATATAAACACTTTATAGTCGCTGATAAAATAACCTTAAAATATGAAAAAAGTAATTGACAAAATAGTAAACAAGCGTTCAAAAATGTTTAGTTTTTCCCTTTTTCTCCAAAGCCTACTTATTTGATTTTAGGTACACTTTTAAAAGAACAATTGACCTATATGGTTCCAATGGTTCCAATTTTTTATACTTCTGCACAAGATACCTGTGCATATAGTGAACCAATTTTTTTAGTCTAAGTTGTACATATTTTTAAAAAAAAATGTTTTATGTATGAAAAAGGGGAGAAATAAAGCTTTTCAAAATTACAAAGTTTTATAATTTTGCATATTTTAGAGATATTTTTTTAAAAAATTGGTACCTAAGCATAAGCATGTATTATGAGATCTCAAAATTTATGTCCAACTTAAATAAAGGAGAAAAAAATTAATTAAAAAATATTTTTTTCCCTACAGAATGATTAAAATATCTTTATCAAAAATCTAAGCTCTAATGGAAATTTCTAAAGATATATATTCTATAAACAGTCTAAATTTTGGCATTTTACTCTTTTGAGCATGTCTTGGTACACTTATTTTAGATTTGGTGGTAACATAAAACATTTATTTGTTATTGATAATTATGAATAAATCAATTAATCTGAATAATTTGAATCCTTTATAAAATTAAGTACACTGTAATCGTGAATATTTTGTGCTGTTTTTCTTAGAAAAGCCATTTTACTATCGTTGCGTGAATTGATCTTATTTTCTCCAAAATATCATGAAAAAGCAAATTAATAATATCTGTAATTTTTTATGGGAAAATGGTTATGTTTTAGGAAGCTAATTTTTTTTATATTTCTAATTAAGTGCGTACAACTGATATAAATGTTCTCAGCATTAATAAATAAATATACTTTACCATTTTGCCAGATCATTCGAAAAAGTTGCAAAAAATGATACAACCGACGCCATATATAATATTCTGAGTGGTAACCTTTTAACACTACATTTTCAAAACAAGGCGTGGTCTTTGTCAGTCAAGTATTTTTCAGGACACAGAAAGAAGTGAACGAAAAACCAAAAAGAGAATTTATATTTATTTATATTTCTTATAAGTATATTGTGTTTTTTCGCCAAATAACGCCAATTTGGCGAGATTTGCACCGGTGAAACGGAAAAGTCCTAAATAAATTTAATGTAATTAAAAGAAATAAAAATGTAAAATTATAAGTCACAAAAATAAAAGAATCAGAATTCATTGATACAGAGAAATAAAATTAGGATCTCTAAATTAGTACAAATTTAGAAATCATAAGATTAAATGCATATAAATTGAAAATGATAAGGAATAAAATCCTTTTCAGAACATAAATAATAAATTTTTACAGTAATTAATGACAATTTTCAAATATCATTCATATATTTTGTTTCTATTTTAAAGAATTTACAAATTATGAGTAATAAAGTATAGCATTTAACATAATAGAAAAATTCATTCCTCAAAATTAATAATGTTTTTCAAGAATGTTCAATAAAAACAGTCACATATTAGTAATTTTATCTATATTTTGAAACATATTAATGATTATCAACATTTAATTCTAAATGAGAGAAGAAAAATGAGTAATGAAACAAAAAAAGTAAGTAATTTAAATAAACCTGCTATATCAAGCTTAAAAATAAACACACAATATTAATTTCTTTTCTTTCTAGAACAAATTTATCATAATCTTTTTAAACTATCTACTAAGATACAAATTAGAAAACAGGATGTATCGACAAATAAATTCAAATTAGTAAAAAATGAACACCTTTAAAAAGATATTAAATGCCGAAGTTACCAACTTTAATTGCAATCACTGATAAATATCATTCTTTATATTAATAATACTTGAAATATAAACATAATTTATAAAAAGCGAATTGCTTCCAATGAAAAAATTAAACATTAGCTTCAGATAGAAATTTCTACATTTACACTTTCTATTTCCAGTTTGTTAAAAATACAAGCAATCTCTTAAATATACATACTAAAGAGTAAATAGTAAAATATCGAATACGGCCACAACTTTCTATCATAGAAAAAAAGAACACTAATTAATATCGCATTCTTTTAAAAAAAACCATCCTTCTGCGATGCTTTAATTATATTTAGATTAAAGAAAGGTACTGCCTGAGATATATTGAGTAAAACTAAGATTTGACTAAGGGAATTATTAAGGCTTTAATAATTTCCCCCCTAACAATCGAATCATGAAGGTACAGCTTTTGGACAGTTATTAGAAAATCCAATTAAGTGTAAGGTGAAAAAAACCGTTAATAATAATTTCTTTAATGAGTTTTCAGTAATTTCTAGAACTTAATAAGAATATTATTGCAGCGTTTAAGATGAGAAATACTAAATAAGCAGATTATTAAAGTTTTCCCGTTTTGCTGTGTACCACGATCGGCTTAATTAAATGACAAAGGAGTTAGAAATAATTGAACAATTGTTTTTGGAACTTTTGAAAGAGTTTTCTCACAAAGCTATTCAAAAGACTGAATGCGAAATTGTGATGATTCATTTTCTTTTTTTGTGTTAAGTCGTACAATTTCTTTGATTCATTAATTTCAACCGAGTTTTATTCTATATGTTTTTTTTCTGAATTCAATTTGTTGTTCTTATACTTGATAAGACTGATAATTTTATATTTTAATCAAGTTCCTTTTCTATCTTAAATACACATAAATAATTTTTCGAAACATATTCAAATGAGAATGTAATTTCCTATTTTCATTTGATAATTGATCATAACTGATTTTTTTTATTGTGAATTATTATATTTCAATTCCTTTAAAACGTCATTTCGAGTCTGTTCATTAAAATGAATGTAATATAATTTTATGGACATTTTTGAATAGAAAATATATTATGATTACCCGTTAAGCAAATATACTTTCAATTTTAACAATTAAAAATAATGTATGTTTTTTTTTAAAGAAAACTGATAAATAATTGAAAAATGTTTAATAAATATAGCCAAGCTCAGCCATGATTTTTGCATTTTCTCTATTTTAAAAAGACTCTAATGACTAAACTGATTAAAATTTTTAATTAAAATCATATTTTTGAAAATATTTAAAAATAGCATCTATAATTAAATGGGAAAGTCACACATTAAGGTTTATTTAAAAAATTTTAATTTTGCAAAAATATTTTTTTGAAAAAATATTTTCAAAATTATTATGCACCTAATGCTTAGATTTTTTTTACTAAACTCCTGTTATATCAAAGTATTGCTTGTTTAATAAAACAATTTTTTTCCTGTTTTTATACACAATAGCAGAATTCAAAAGAATTCATACTGATATAACTTAACTTATATTTAATATAACACAATATAAACACGAATACTTTTGTATGGAAGATACTTAATAATACTTAGATATTTAATACTAATTTAAAGATTTACGTCAATGTTCTCCTTTAGATGCTTCTTTTTCTCAAATAAATATTTTCATTCTGGTGTGTGTGCGATATATGTAATTAATGTATACGTATAATAACATCCCTTCAAATCATGAAATATAATAATACTGATATGAATCAAATATTTTTGAAAGGAATTATACTTTGTATGAATACATATATTTAATAATTATCCCATCTTTTTAAAGTTAAAAAATTTTTTGATGTAGATTTTATTTCTTAAAACAGTTTTACTTCAGACACCTTATGTGTTAATGCTTAATTTAAATAATTTATTTATTATTATTTTTTGTATTAAATTTAGCCTTCAAGAGAAACTGGTTAAAACAAGTTTTACTAACGCAAGATAATGCATTTCTTTAACATAGATTTTTCCAATAGCTGTAATCAAGGATTGTACAAGAAGAAAGAAACACACTATTGTCCCTCAATTTACTATTACAATATAAATTAGCTTTAAGATATACAATTTTCTTTTACAATCTTATTTCATGTAAATTCCTTAGAAATTTTTAGAGATATAATAATTTAATTGTTCAATCGGTGGATGTTGCTTGTTTCCCTGATACATGAAGGGAGTTAAATAGAATAAAAATGTATAGTTCAAATCCAATAATATTGTTATCAATACATTCACAACAAATAAGTAACATATTCATTTTCATTTCTTTGTAAATATTGTTCATACATCAAAAATTACAAATTGAAACATTTGAATGTGATATTTTACATTAAAATATTTTTTCCAATTTTCTTTTACTTAATGTACAGGGTGTGGCAAAAAAACCCGGACAAACAATTTTTTATATAACTTTATAAATAATTAATAAATTAACAAATTTAACAAATAACAATAAGAGTACATTCGTAATAATAAATAAATATAATTCGTTTCAAAATGACCGCCATTTGCAGCAATGCAGAGGCTCAAACGCTTGCAGAATTTTTCAGTAATGGTCCTCAAATCTTTAATCTGTTCCGATCCAGTAGAAACGATTGCTTTAGAGTCCAAAGTTTTGTGCAGGCCTTGGACTTTAATAATGAACCATGTACTGTAATCCATAGGATTGATATCCTGCGACTAGGGTGGCCATTCTTCAGATGATATGTCAGGAAAATTCACCTTATACCACTCCTGTGTCTTTTTGCCCTTGAGAGCTGGGGCAGAGTCTTGTTGAAACGTCCAATTTGCATTTTCGAAATGCGTTTGGGCCCACGGAGGTACAACAGTTTCAAGAATGTCCGTGTGGTACACTTTTTGATTGATTTCAATGCCCTCTTCCACAAAAACCAAAGGTGTTTTGCCACTTGCGTAAATTCCGCCCCAGACCATGACTGACTTTGGATATAGGTGATGTTCAACAATTGCCGAGGTGCTTGGAGAGTCCACGGACCAGATTCTATCGTCTTGGGAATTATGAACTTGTTGAACCGTAAAGAGCTTCTCATCAGTGAAAAGGAATCTCTCCCAGCGCTGACTTGCAGCCCTTCTCAAAAGTTTTTGGCATTTTCGGAGCCGTTCGAGTTTGTTTTTTTCAGTGAGGAGCTGAACTTTTCGCAACTTATAATGCTTCAGTCCAAGCTCCGTTTTAGCTATTCGCCTCACCAATCTGACACTTATTTCCATGTCACGAGTGATTTTTGCATAAAACCCTGAGATTTCTCTGGACTCGCTTTTTGATGGTCTTACGATTCATTTAAGAGTTTATAGTGTGTTTTCGTCCACTTCCTGGACGTCGACCATTATTACTAAGTTTCTTTGAAATGGCAAATTGCATTAAACACTGTTTGCCGAGGTACAATAAGCAAATGAATGACTTCACACGTTCGTTTCCCTTGCTGAAACAACTCTAAAATAGCAGACCTTTTGCCTGACATTATCAAAAACACATAAATCAAAGTACAAATTAATAAATGTATTTAAAATGTATATTATTAAAGTGGTGGATAAAGAAACATGAAAACACCAATTAAAAGAAATTCGTTAATTATTCTAGGAGGCAGGAATTTGTCCGAGTTTTCTCGCCTGTATAAATTAATGAAAACAATTTGAAAAAATTCATTTTAAGAGAGAGAGAAATGGGGATGGAGGATATTAAATTAGAATGTCTACAAAGAGAACTCTGATTTATATATTTCAAAGTCATAGATTCATACTCTGTTCCAAATATCGATACAGTCGGTTCTCTATTTAACAAAGTCGCTAATTACCGAAAAACTTCATTATGTAGGAAATATCTTAAAAAGAGGTACATCTTTTAATATATTTTAAAAACCACATGAAATAAATTTTAAACTCATAAACATTACATCCCATTAAATAAAGTAATAACTCTCACACTATTTTGTCAAATAATATCTATTTATACGAGTAATATATATATCTAACCCATCTCTAAAGAGATTTGCAAGAAAACAAAAAGAAAAAAAAAACAGTCCTGAATTACTCTGTATTTTCATCTTTGAAAAATTATTTTATATTAAAATAGAGGATTTTTTTATTGACATTTTCTAGTTTTAGACCTAGAAATAATTTTAAACGTAAATTGTATTTTATCCAGTATTTTTAAGAATATCCAACCATATGCATCCTTAAATTTATTGATAATTACTAATAAAGTCAGCTAACTTTATTTGATTTTTTTTTTTTTTGAAAAGCCATGGTGGTTTCATTGCTCTAGGTGGGTT